>JALIZH010032999.1:4055000-4192500 GCA_030522465.1 Rhipicephalus appendiculatus
CTCCGCACTAGTACTAAATTGCGTAACTTCGATCCTCTCCGATAGCTCGCCAATAACGGGGAGTACTTGAGAGCACACCGTACAGCGTTTGCACGACAAGCACACGACGTAATTTAGACGTATGAAAACACGGTATACGCACGAGAAATAAATTGTGAAGGCAAGCAAAAAAAAAAAAAAAAAAGACCACGTAAACAAGAACGCAATGAACTCAACTAAAATGAAAAGCAATCAACTCAGAGGGGACGGAGATTCTTTGTATAACAGCGATGGTATCAGCTTTCCAGGTCATTTAGCGCGGATCGCGTGCGCCGCGGCCTTTGCTATCGAAGAAATTAGGTAGACCACACAATAGACCGCGTCCAGCAACGGCGATGTCCCAGAGAGAGAGAGGGGAGAGAGAGAGAGAAAGAGGGTGCTCTCGGCAAGTGGGTAAAAGGCGGCTAATGATCTACTGGCCCGGACCGGCCGTTATTTAATAACGTCCGTTCAAGCGGATGTAGGTAACATCTTTATCCACGGGATTCCACGAAGACGCACACACTTGGCTGCGGCTTCGCGTGTCCTCCCTTTTAATGGATATTACATCATTAATTAAAAAAAAGGGAATTTCAGTGCTGACGCACATTGGGTAATTCCAAGGTAATTAGGTAATCCGGAAGTTCTATCTCACAAACTCTTCTTCTTCTTTTTTATTCTTTTACACCCCCTTTTTCCCTCCCCAAGTACAGGATAGCAAACCGGAGTCTTCCTCTGGTTAGTACCTCCCTGTCTTTCATCTATCTATCTATCTATCTATCTATCTATCTATCTATCTATCTATCTATCTATCTATCTATCTATCTATCTATCTATCTATCTATCTATCTATCTATCTATCTATCTATCTATCTATCTATCTATCTATCTATCTATCTATCTATCTATTTGCGGAATGCAATAGACCAATGCCAAATACGTTTTGTATACAGACATGCCAACTCGACTGCGGAGAACATGTACACCAGTAGATTCGTTCGTTCGCATGTAACATTCCATGTCCATTCAAATCAACACGCATGATTATTGTGAGATCAAGCTTGAACGTTTACGAACTCGATGTGGTTTTGCGTTTCCTTCGTTTACTTAACAAGTTGTCGTGTGGTCGTTAGTTACTATGTATCGCAGCGATAGCTTAGATGGCCCTAACACTTAACTGGTTTAACAATAAACAAGTGTCTAAGATTAAGAAAGCGAGTTGAATATAATGTTTCTTAACGGCCAAATTGACTCTTTATGTTCATAAGAGCACAGTTCGGTTCCCGAAAAATGTAAGAGAACATTCGGTGGACATCGTCGAGGAAAGCAATCAAGACTTCAAGCTTTTTCGCGAAAGCACTTGTTTTCAAAAGTGCAGACTGATGGGCTAGTTGGTAGTGCATAATTCAGAACAGTAGGGCAAGGAAGCACACGGACGGCGACAGATCGAGACGGGACGCTTGTTTTTGTGAGTATTAGTGAACAATTAGCTAGGCCTGTCTTCGCTGACATAACACAACCTACAGTGAAAAACTGAGGAATATCGCAGCCTTCGCTGCGCGAAATTACTGTGCCATGAATCCAAATAAGGTTTATGTCTCGCTGCACCTCAGCTGTAGCGGTTTAATTGACGAGACGGTATACAAAAGTCCTTGTCCCTTATCGAACCTGGTTACATTCAGCTATAGTGGTAATCTGGCGGTTGTCATGCAAGCATTAAAAATAAACGCTATTATGTCTCGAAAACCCGTGTCGCGTTTGTAGACAAGGTAGGCTGGGGAAGCAGCTGTAACGAGTGATTTATGATACTCCAGTATACATCTTTTTTTCAAATGGCTCTACAGTGCAGCCGCTAAACGGGAGAGTAATACCAGTGCGGCGTTTCGCTCCAACGTCTTGGCATCTCTCCAGCTGATATTGGCGCCATTGTATTTGCTGAGGGCTCTTCCGCCAGCCATTGCATGATCGCTTACGAGAGCGAACGTATCACGCTGCACATACCAGGCTAGGCTTCGACTGCGTCGACGATGGCACATAAACTATGGGGAACGAGGGGAAACCCCTTTTCTGCTTTGTCCATGAAGACAATGGCTGACACCGTATACCTCTCTACGTGTGGGCGCCTAGTCGAAGACCCATCATCGAGACAGAAGCGGCCCTTTTCAGGATTCTACACGAGGCCTGTGGCTGCCGAAGCTGTTAACGTCGAGACGGTGGCGCATACAATATAAGAAGGGCTACCGAAGACGAAGGCCCATAAAACGGGAGCTGTCGGTAGCACATTCACTCATGCAAGCTTTCGCGACCCGGCACTTTGGCTTCGAAATTATCCGGAAGCTGTTCCATTCGCCACGTTTGGAGCTCTAGTGGTGAAATACGGTAGAAAGGCTGAAAGGAGAAGTAGAACGACCCGTCGAACTGGCCGTGGGGCTGTAGTTCGCCTGAGCCATGAATGAATGCATTAGAGCTCGGCAAGTTTGCTACCGGATCATGTCCCTTGAAGCGTCTTTGTTTTTACCGTTTTAGATACGTTTTGCACGTAATTTGGTCGCCATGTAATTTGGTCGCCGCCTCATGGCTGTTGTGCAGATTTCTGTCTCTTTGCCTTGCGCTCCTATTTTCAGTCCGAGGGAGCTGGCAGGTAGAATACAGTACCATCGAAGAGGTTCTCATGATCTGGGCACTGTAGGCGGCCTCAATCGATTCCACCTAAAGGCCCCAGCCTTTTCAGATTACCTCACCTAATATTTTGGCTAAAGTTGTTTCCTCCTTCCTTCCAAAGCTACGGCATCCTCTAGTCACCCCCCCGCTGCTCCCTCCCTCGCCCTCCTTCGACCTAAAGGAGACAACAAAAGATTAAAATATGACGTTAACATTCAGACTGGCGAGTAACGAAGCAACAGTGAAGTACTGAGAGGGAATGACATCAAACAAGTTTATGCGACGTTTGACAACCACAGAAAGGCTAAACAGCACCTGTTTGGCAACAGGAAGCAACTATGACCGCTCAATAACAGGTTCAAGCTTTCCCAGAGTAAAAAGCTCCAGACGAATCGCCTTGAAGCTAAGATAGCAAGAAGCGTCAACGCAGCTTATAAATTTATATTATACAGTTGTAAATTATACACAAAGATTAAGGTTGGTGGGAATCGGTTGTAGACGACACCTTCTGTTTATGCACTGCGTGAATTGTGCCTGCTTATCCACAATGCCTGAATGGGAATATGTGATCGAGTTAATGTATCAATTTTGTTACGTTGAAACAGCTCCGCATGCGATGTAACCAGGACGACATGACCGTCGTCAGTGCATGATAAGAATGGAATATAGTGGAGCCATACGACTTCTTACATCACACCGGGACAATTTTTCTTGTCTAATAAATAGGGTATACGTGCAGTGCATAATATTTAATGCTCTATCCCTACAGCATCAATGGGACGTACTCAGATTAGCCTCTGCTGAACGCAGCTACGACTACCCCCCGTCAACTAACTGTACGGCACAGAAACAAGGAAAAGTGGAACTATTCCCAAAGAGACGTTGTAATCATAAGTGCGGCAAATGCTTACAGAGGACATTATGGCAAAAACATCGAGGCAATTTAAGCCGAAAGATGACGCATTTTTAAAAGTTAATGTTTACTGGAGCATTTCCGCCTGTGGAGCGTGTTGAACTATGTGGTTTAATGGTTACAGATATACACCGACAATAGCGAGGTGAGTGGAGCGGGGGAGGGGGGGGGGGGGGGCTGTATAATTTATAACGCAGAGACCGACCGCGGACGTTTGCGAACACATTTTACGCCGGTGCTAACGCTACAACGCAATGTTTAAGCTGACGGCCGTTGACACGATCTGCGCCGCGTTGGTTACGGCGCAAGTTAAAACAGTTCTCCCATATTGTTTCACGGAGCTCGAAAATGAGTGGGGTGGGCTGGAAACACCTTAAACTGTCCGGACATGTTTTAAAACGCCATTTTTCTTTAAGGAAAAAAAGATTACCTAAATATCGTTCTAGGCTACGTCATATCGCTGTACCATATTAAGGGAAACCACACATTCACAGGCCGGCCAACTTCACACCGCGGATAGCAGCCCATTTCTTTGCAAGTTTTCTAATTACTTATGAGGCAGCTTGAGCATGTTTAACAAGCCCTGAATATCTTTGTAGATGAACGTCTTTGCCTTGCGTCGTCGTTGCAATAGGGCCTCCACTGTTGAGACCTTGCACCCTAGACCTCAACATGAGCAACAGAACGCGAAGGTTATAAAGGTACAGCTGTATGCTTGACGGCTTCTTTTTCCACAGCTTTACGTTTTTCTTCAAAGGGGACACGAAATCTTGAAGAGCGTATGCCCGCGCACGCCAGCAATCCACAGAGACTTCTTTAGCGCACTGAAAAAGATATGACGGGAGTGCCTTTCTGCTTGGGCTCTTCGGTGCACAAAAGCAATTGAGATAAAATCCGCAAATATTTCGTCAACATCAAAACCTATGCATGTTGGTTCGTCCGCACCAAGCGATGAGCACAATCACGGGATCTATGCAGTGCGGCGACGCTCATTGAAGGAAAATCAAGAACGAATGTGTGGCCTCTTTTACGCACTGCGAAATAGCACCAGCTTTCAAGGACGCGTAAAATAAAGTTAATATAACTGAAGCAGAAAGCATGTGTTACAAAGGTAAGCCACAAAATAAAAACTTGTAGCCTACGCTTATCCTTGGCTTAAGTGCTTGGTAGTGGCACTCGCACTTCGGCTTTCGTGTTCCCTGGTGTATTCCTTCCTTCAGCCAACCTTTAAAAAAAAGTCAGGTATCAGTGGAAAATGGAAGCTTGTGATGAAACTTTGTGCTTCGTCGCACTGCCGAAGTGTATTTCGGAGGCCATGTAGAAAGAGGCACGTGGTAGAGATCTGCTCCGCCAGGTGCCGCTACTATCCTGCCAAAAAAGAAAACCGTCTCATCTTTCAATGAACTTGTTCAATCAATTTCGATATCATCCTGACAGTTAACTGACCATTACGCTCCAATATCATACAAGAGAGAGAGAGAGAAGAAGAAGGATGAAAGAAAGGCAGGGAGGTTAACCATGGCTGAGCCCGGTAGGCTACCCTGCACTGGGGAAGGGGGGTAAGGGAATAAAAGGATCTGTCCGGAAAGTAGTAGGCCTGACTTCTTCCTTCGAAAACGTAGTGAAGGACTGGGATGTTACTGCGATGTTTGGGTGGTGGGGAGCCTTAGCTACCAGTGCACCAGTCGCTAGTCGTCTCCTAGAGTTCACGGAGTGTACATCGAGGTTAAGGTGTACCCTTTGCATGGTGTCTCGTCATGCCGACAATGTATCGTTTATTAGAGCAGCATTGCGCGACGAAGTTCTGCGTCAAACTGGGTAAAACTGCGAGTGAGACCCGTGACATGATCAAGACTGCTTATGGTAGTGATGCCATGAGTAGATAAAGTGTTTCTGGAGCGGAACAATGGATAAAGTGTTTCTGAGTGAAGTGTGTCTGAATGGTTTCGGTATGGAAGAGAGCCGGTTGAACATGAGCAACGGTCAGGACGCCCTTCAACGACAAGAAGTCACGGCAATGCGCTGAGCTACACCCCTTTTGCAGTAATGAACTTCTTCACCAAACATGGCGCCAGTCAGCTTCCCCAGCTACTCTATATACAGCCCAGATGTCGTAAGTTCAAACTTCTTCCTCCTCCTCAGACTGAAAAGGGTCATCAAAGGACGGCACCATGGCTTGGTCGAGGCCATTCAAGAGGTCGTAATGAGAGAGCTGAAGAGCATCCCAGTTTCTGCGTTCGAGGGAGCCTTCAATGATTGACAGAGTCGCTGAAAAAGCTGTGTTGATCCTTGAATGGGTGTATTTTGGAAACTATTAAGTCGATGTGCCTACATTGTCAATAATTTTTTTCTAAAAAACTCAGTCCTACTATTTCCGGACAAACCCTGTATGTATCCAATATAACTCCTAACTTGCACCATAACCACCGATTTCGTAACAGTTATTTTCTAGAATGCTTTTTCTGAATATTCTGGAAACAGGAAGCGCTCAACCGGAAGAGCTTGCAAGTGCTTGCGCCACTAAAGAAAAAATAAGCAGCATACGTTATTACCGAGATAATATTCTGCCAGCGAGAACTATGAATGGCGTCTGTGCGGGTGCATGTTTCCTTTTTAATTAAAATACATTTGTACAAATCCCAGCGCAGAATGAAATGCTTATGCTGTTTCTTTTCCCAGCACTCGGGTTCCATATCTTTTCTTCAAATGAGCTGCTATTCCAGATTTGCTTTCAGATGAAAGAGACCCGGTTCGAAAAGCAGCTTCGAATCGTCTGTTGTGACGACGCCTGTGTAAACTCGATAAGAGCGGTGCAGTGTTCTCACAGTAACTGCGGCATGCAGTCCAATTGTGTTATTCAGTATTTTTATTTTCTTTCACAAATTTTTACTGTGCTGGCCCTTGAAAACTAACCTCACAGGCAGTCGCAAAAGTTCTAAACCAACGAAATACTCCTGCATTAGAAAAGGAGGACGCCCAACCAGTGTGTGAAACAGAAAAGAAACAAAACATGTATTGATGGGCGTTTCAAAGGTATGGTGCTATAAAACGATGTGTTTCAGGTAATATCACGCGATGTGCTTATAATGTAAATCCCCACTAATTAAAAACACAACAAAAATTGCTTTTATGCGTGATGCCCTTCGTGAATTAATTTTTATAAGTTCAGTTGAGCCAGTGTTGCGGGCCCTCCCTCCTCGTCTAGGTTGTGCCAGCAACATTTACTGACGCTGACGCAATGCGTATGCTTACTGCAGCCTACTTCCCAGACGTGTATGTGCATATCTGGCATTGCTGTGCACCTTGAGAAAATAGGGGGTACTTATTTCGATCGATCGATCAATGAATCAATCAATCAGTGAATCTATCTATCTATCTATCTATCTATCTATCTATCTATCTATCTATCTATCTATCTATCTATCTATCTATCTATCTATCTATCTATCTATCTATCTATCTATCTATCTATCTATCTATCTATCTATCTATCTATCTATCTATCTATATCTATCTATCTATCTATCTATCTATATCTATCTATCTATCTATCACAAATGAGAACCATACCGTATAGTTATCCATAAAATGTACGCAGATAGCGGTCTTCACGAAAATGGCGAAGCATGCACCAAGTCGCGCAAAGGCTTGAAACAGCGAAAATGGACGATTCTTAAGTCTTATATGGTTGCTTCTAGGTTGTTGCTATAGGCTTTAGCTAGGTGATGCTACGTTGCTTCTACGTTGATTCTGGTTGTTGCTAGGCTTTAGCTAGGTGGTGCTACGTTGTTTCTAGGTTTCTTCTCAGCGCAGAGACGTTCGAGTTAAACCACAGACAGCCACAGACACGACACGGATGTCCAAACTCCAGAGATAGAAAAACTCGCGCTGAAAGCGAGCGTTCGCGTGTTTTACAGATCTACGGGCACGTTGACGTTGGCGTAGAGGCCTTCCATGGCTTCGGGGTCTTCTCGCAGCCGCCGTTGCCTTTATCGGTCCCTAGTATCCTCTCGTTGTACGTACTCGGCATATTCGGCCCACCACCGTAGCTTCGCAGCCATTTTGATGGGCTAACTGTCGCCTTATTCATTTTTAGTGGATCCAGTGGTGAGTAGTGGCATTTACCCAATTGCTGTGGCACACAGCCGTTTGTGATGATGATAGTTTTTTTACAGCCATGCGTTTTACCTCCAGCTCTATCAGCTTGGCTGCTGAAAAAAAAAAAACACTGGTGGTATTTTCAATACAGTATAACTGCACAAGCTATCGGAAAATTCGCGCTAAATATTTTAATAGTTAAAGATTTAATGGGTGGTTTACGCAGTTTGGCCGCTAAGGTATCGAAAATCGATACGTAAATTAGTTTAAAGAGCTAGGATAAGAAACTTCAGTGGTTAATGTAGTAATGGCATGCTTCTGACGCGTTTTACATTCGATACATTTTTCCGGTTACGCTGATACCGACGGCACGAAGCCCGCGCAAATATTGCACGCCATCGGCTGAGTCGCAGGGCATCGGCTTTCGAAGACTTGGACTGGATCGAAGGATTAAATTTAGGAAGTCGACCTCTTACGGCTCACTTCGCGCTCAGCGCTCCATCGCGGATAAGGCGAGAGTGAATGCGAGTATACACGTAAAGAAGCAGCTATAGTGTAGTGATTCCATAGTAAAGGTTCACAAGTGGCCGCTTTCCCCCTCGCCTCTTCCGTGCAAGATTTCTTCCTCGGCCTCACGTTAACGCGCCGACTTTGGGACTGTCTCTGACAGGTGCTCCGGAGGTAACCTCGTTCTCACGTGTTGAGACAGGGTTTGAGGTTATTATTATTTGAGGTTAGGAATAGCGCTTATTCCTGCAAACCGTAAGGAAGCACGGCGCTGCGTCATGAGTTGACGGAGAGGAGGAGAGACGAGTGAAAGAGAGAGGAAAGCGGAGAGGAGAGGGCAGTAATTTCATGCTGCACTCTTTTGGCTCGCACGAGGAATATCAGTACGTGAGTATCGGGCTAATTTGCTTAAAGGTAGACATCTAAGAAATGCCCTGTGAAAATCTGTCGAAATTTCGTTGTTTTTTAATCGTGGGTTCAAACTCCGGTTTAGGTGGCTGCAGAGGAATCTTAACTTTGCCCTGTGGCAATGGATGCAGCTGTGGATGATGATCTGGCCTACCATCGCCAAAGTCATCGTTGTACATTGTCGTCCCCTGCAACGGTCTCCGTTGGCGTAACAGTACGGAAACTCACGGGCGGGAAACCTATATTTTGAGTGCGCAACACTAATCTGAATTTGAAAAGGCGCCTTCGCAATAGGGTAGCAGTATATGGAGGATGTCAGTTCTGGCAAAACCGCACACATTCATTTTTACACCTTAGCGAAAACAAGAATGAACACAAATAAGGGATGAGAAGGCTAGTTATTAAAGAATTGATGGTGGGATGACCTGGCCACACGCATAGAGCATGCTATTTTTGACAGTGAATGTATTACCATGAAATCATCTGTTCCTGAATAATACTTATGCGACATCAACACGCTCGCGGCAACAGTCAACCGGAGCATCCCCACAAAACACAAAACGAAAAAAAAAAATTGCAAGTAACAGTGAGGTAGGCCTGCACCCGCTCTGGCGTGCTATCTGTGCATTGAGAAAATGGGTGCATGGAGAGGAAGAGTACGCAGCCTACTCGCAAGATAATCCTGTCGTGTAAATGCTGTGCCGTGCTGCTTTATTGCGTTGCAGAAATCAGCGCCTTTCCTAACCTGAAACCACTATCTTTTTTCTGTACTGCGAGGTACCTAATAACACACGGCGAGAAATGCGTTCCAAATCAATTGTATTTGTTACGTCGGTAAATTTTAGTAAGACACTAGGGTTGTATCCAAGTAGGGTGACTGTAGCACGGAACAGTGCTCAAAGCAACGTATGGGCAGCAACGTAGGGGCAGCTTCGGCAGCTGTAGCCGAACCTGGTACGTTACGTGGCGGGCCCATCCTGCAAAGAGCTCGAAATATATGTGTTTTGAATACAGTGTCGTATTGAAGATGAGAACGTACAGCATGTTTTCAACTTGCGGCGTTTCTTTATTTTTTTTTTAGGGGTGAAGCTCCTTAGGGCATAGGCTAGTCCGGCGTCGTCCTGCGTCGTTGTCGTCGTCGTAGCAGGGGGGTGAAGTGGTGTTCCTCGAGCCAAGGTAAGCTGAACCTCTTTTGTTTCACTTGCAAGTGCTCGGCCTTATGAACTGATTGCTACGTATAACACAGAATTGTATACACAACGATCTCATCATGATAGTGACAGTGAAGACAACTCACATCGTATGAAAAGTTGCGGCTCAATAAATGCGCTAAGCTTTGATGTCACTTTTTCAGAAACAGCTGGCATATATTGCTTTATAGCTTATTGTGGGAAAGGGTTATGTGGTGTCATGTGCTTCGGCTCATGCTATGTCAAGCATTTTCATTGGGCGCACGTTTGCGCCTTGTTCTGCATGAAGAGAACTCGAACGCGAGTAATTTCTTTCCTTGCGGTCTTCTTCGTACCAGCGTTGTGTCTTATCGCGCTGTTTAGAAATATCCAGGATAGCAGATGCGACAGTGGTGCCCACATGCTTAAACCGTCAAAGAAGCAATACGATAAACGCTTGTTGTTACCTCTGAATCTGAGCAAATGACTGAGCAAATTATTAACCCACAAGAAATAAGGAACAACTAGGAGATAAATTTACGATACATTATAGTGAAAAGTACCCTAGAACGACACAGGCGTTTACTGAAGATGGAGACAAGAGGATGACTCTCAGAATGAAGAAAAGCTGATGCCGATTGTCCTAAATAAAAACAATGTTACTGTACTTTATGACCAACCAATGGCTCAGCAAAGGGTATTGCGTCGATATAGGTGCTTCACTTGAACATTATTTTTTTTTCCACAGCGACGCTCCACAGGTTTCACGGATCACGTATACGTCAGGCGACAGGTCTCGGCTGAGCAGTGGCCATCAGGAAGATGGAGACGATTCTGCGTTACTCGGAAAGCGTTTCACTCGACCATTTTCTCAATGTAGCTTTTGTGATTTCGCTGATTTGTTTCGGATGTTCGAGTACTTGTTTACTTCTCACCGTGCGCGGGTGGTATACGTGTGTTTACAACCGCAGTCCCGCCTGACGGTTTTCTAAACTGGCGGAATGGCACTTTGTTCCCCATGAGCGATCGCAGTCGTTCGCGCCACTGATCCGCAAGCGGAGGCACGTGAGGCCCAACTGCCACCATTTCGTCGTTACCTCGGCAACCTGCGCAGACGATGGAACGTAATGGGGCACCCGGCACCGGTTTCCGCCATCAGGAGTTCTTTGCTGGCTTCCGTGACGCCTTCTTTGCTGTGTTAGATGATGTCCTATACCGTCTCTTTTCTGCAGTTTCCTGTGACCTGTCGCTTGTACTCGTCGTCAGTGTTGCGCGTCCCTGTGGTGGTGGATAGAAGCGGCCTTTTTTTCTTTAATACCGTAGGGCCTGGTAATAAGTGTTGTTTAGCCGATTTTTCCTCGCTCCTGTCGCATGTGACTCGTTCATCCGTATGACTTCGCTCTCACCAATCCCGGTTCAAGTTATTCGTCTGTGGTATGTGGTAAAGTAGCGCTAAACTTCTGTGTAGGACGAAAATTATGATAACTTTCGCATCGCTTGCAGAACAAAAAAAAAACAAAAAAAGACAGAACGGTGTTTTCCTTTTGTACATAGTCCAGCAAGTTGGAACTCGTTCTATGTCTCTTTGCGTTAGCTATTTCGTGGACACGGAAGGTGGCAATTGGTAAAGAAAGTTCGCAAACAAGCACAGGGCAAATGAAGGTCTAAATAAAATACAAGGAGTCAAGAAAGACAGTAAGCAAGAAAAACGATGATCGTAATCCCGTGCAAATGCTCGCGACAAGAAAAGATGGAGGAAATTTACAAAATGCGACAATAAAGGAATTGGAAAGCGTTCAATCAAGATGACAGCTGCACGCGATGACATTGATTTGTGAACGTTCGCGCTCGAGCTTTGCGCGTAGATTGGATGGAAACGTGTCACGCGATCGCGCCAAATGGCGCGCGAAATCGAGACAAGGCGCAATGCGCAGCTAACGACGTCTTTTCCGGACATTTCTTCGAGCTCGGCGCCAAAAAAACTCTTCCTTTCATCGTATTCAGCGGCATTACTGTTGGGGCGTAAGCGAATACTTTGATGTCTCTTCAACCATAGAGTTTCCAACTATATTTGCTAGAGGAAACTGTGGCGCTGCGATCGTTCAGCTACCATGGGAATGATGGGTAGTAAATGGATTTGCCTAGTGTTCGTGCTTGCATCTTCGAATGCACTTGTGACTGTTTATTGTTGTGTTTTGATATCGTTTTCAAATGAAAGAACGGCGCGTTGTGTACCTCGCGAGCTGCAGAAATGGTGAGTCTAAAAGGGCAAGGTGCTTAAGTGGGACCGCTAGATTTTTGCTGAACTTCGTCTTGCCACAAAGCTGCTGCGGGCCACATGGAGCCACACGGAGCCACACGGAGCCGAAAGAAGGAAGCTTAGCCAAATCCACGTAGTAAGCACCATTTCAGTGCTGGCTGAAGCACCATGAGTTGCACCTCCCATAGACACTAGCGGAAGATTTCCCTCTAATGTTCTATTGTGAAACTATGCCTTCAACCTCTCAGCTGTAAATACGTTTGTGTGGAAAGAGCTCTGAAGTTCTCTGACGTTAACAAATGTTCACGAATGCAGGGTAGACTCGAATTGTATGGGACACGCGTGTCTGTAGATCTGCAGAAGTGGCGACCATTGTATATATACAGCGCCTCTATCATTGGCCGAATGCGTTAGTTGTGTGAATCTCAGTGAAACAGTGCGACCCTAAGGACACTGGAAAACCTTAAAACTTTTTCTATACTAACGCAATGCTTAACAGAGTCTGTTCCAGACTACGAAATGTTGCAAACCACAGCCCCCCCCCCCCCCCTCCCTCTTTCTCTCTTTTTCTTTCATCCAGGCAGAGTCGGTTTTGTGAGATTGTATGCCGCATTGCCGATGCACGAGGCGAGGCGACGGGGAACATAAAAAAAAATATGGCGGTTGCCATAGGCTCTCTTTCTGTATCCCCTGAGTCCCATTTACCCGCTTTATTTATCGTTGCTTTTTTATTGCGGCAGTGAAGGAAGACAAAAGAAGCTGTGCAAATGTGTAAACATCCGTGCACAACAGAAGAACGGAATGATGCATTCGTCGTAACAGAGACAGGTTGTGATTTGTGTGCGGCAGAAACAGGGTTCTTACATTTTCGCGGCCGTATGGCTTTGTGAAAACCAATGTAGGCTTTGTTTGAGCAGTGGGCGTATGATTAAGTGTTCAAGCTTGGACGGCTTCTTGAGCGCTTTAAAGAATCAAGTAACGTATGTTTAAATTATAGGTGGCTAAAAAGGCACCTAAATGAGAGATAATGCCCAAATCGAAGCGTTCTTGATACTTATGTAAGTGTCTCAAATCCTTAAATCTTTCCAGTCCAGCGTTTTGCATCGCACACAGAGAGAGAGAGAGAGACATTTATTAGAAGGCCGAGAGGGCGGCCTGAGCTTGTGCGCTCTGGCCTGCTACTCAGCACAGGGGAAAAGGGAAAGGGAAGAAAAGAGTGATGATGATGATGGGGGACAGGAAGAGGTGATGCGTATGTACAGTGACCACATAACACACAGGTTTGCATGCCTCCCCTTAGAGTAGAGAAAAAAGAACAGCAATGGCGTCCAACGCTAGAGACATAATCTTTTTTCCCGTCTCTTCCTTATCTTTACTTAATGGCGTACTGAAGCACTCTGGCTTTTGTGCCTGAAATATTGTTAGGTAATTTAAATGATACTGCAACATCCTTGAGGTTTATCTTTGGTTTTGTCCTTTTCAGAGTTTTTTTTTTTTTTTTGCTTTTAGCAAACATTGTCTGGCGTTTGCAAGAGAACATTCTAACGTCGTGCTGTCCGTAATATCCACTTGAATTACATTAAAACGAAGTTTCAGTGAGAATATATATTTTTTAACGAGGGTGAATAAAGCTAAGGGGTCGACAGAGACAAATGTTTAAACAAATATCAACCAGTACCGTTAAACAATAGGCCGATATCGCGTTGCACCTTTAGATTAACTTGCTTAATCGTCGCCATTCTCAAATATATTTTCTCGTTACTTTCAAAGGGGCCCTGCAACACTGTTCCGAGTACCTAATCACCGAATGACCTCGCCATCGGAAGGTCGAAAAAAAGAGTTTAATCAAGCAGAAAATGCTACCAAAGAGTGTTAGCAATGGTGTAAACATTCCATAAAAACTCACCCGCATAAAACAAGTTGAAGCGTTTCGCCTTGCAAGCAGATACTTCTTTACGTGGTGATTCTACCGACTCTATCAATTCTTTCTCGTTCACGGGAAACTTCAATCGCTAATTTCCAGTTTTATTTTCTAATAAACACTTCACGAATGATAAATTAACAGTGTCGAGCTAAATTTCTTAAACTTTCAATTTCGGCTCGTCCCAGATATAGTGCTTCCCCTTAATTAGTCCTACATTCCCAGATTGCCACTGCGGTTTTGTGAGCACGCAAGCATGAAATGCGCGCCATCTGCGTACATCACTTTTTTTTAGTATTTACCTGTAATTACGAAAGCGATCATTTATTTTCGTCCGCGATTAAAAAGCTGCACTACTGCGTGTCTTCCGGGTCTTATAAACGTCGAGGCATTTTTTGGCTTAGAAAAGAAAATAAACAACACTACATTTGTGCAACACTGTCGCAAACCATGCAAGCGTATGCTAAAATACAAAAAAAAAAGAGCTGAGGCAATCAAGACAGCGACCCGGGACTGCTAATGGAGTTTTGTCTAAACGAGCAACAGAGCCAAGTCAAGGAAGATGGACGACAGAGGCGCACAGCGCTAATTTTTATTGATCTAGCTGCACGCTTTGCCCGAAAGGCTCACGCTAAATTACGCGAGAAAGCGTGCCCCACTCCGAGCTCTGTTCTCTCGCTACGTTGTTCGTTATGTTTTGTAAAGGGATGCGATGTGAACAGCAACAAATATGACTCAATAACAGCCCGAAACAAATTATGAATTTTGGCAGATGCGCCAACAAACAACAACGCTAGATGAGGACGGGAAAACGCGAGCGGCAGTATAGCGGGACTGTTCAGTGCGCGTTGAAAAATGAGCGAGTTAACGGTCGCGTTAGGCTTGAATGGTTTGACGGTTTCGTTTATTCTCTGTACGCTACTTCCTACGAATGTTTTTTTTACTACGCCATCTACAGCTTGTGAGCTCGCCGTTAACTCTGGTTGTAAAAGTGAAATTTAGCGACTGACTTATCGAAATAACAATGATGGAAAGAGACATGACAATATGCCTTTCAGGCTTGAGTAAATATTTACGGGAATATCACGAAGTTAAGATAGTTAAAACTCTTGCTCGTATTATTATTATTATTATTATTATTATTATTACTGTTATTATTATTATTATTATTATTATTATTATTATTATTATTATTATTATTATTATTATTATTATTATTATTATTATTATTATTATTATTATTATTATTATTATTATTATTATTATTATTATTATTATATAGGAAGTACTTTCGGTTACACGAATAATTTATTTTCGTGTTAATGCTGCGTTAGTGTCTGAGTACATCACGCTTGTAATATTCGCGCCACTAAAAAGAGATAATGTGCGAATCTCCAATATCTGCAGCATGAACATGTCTCATGGCCAAATATGAATAAAAACTTCAGCAGATTCCACCATGCTGTGGAGGGTGAAGGGAGTTATGCTGTTGCAGTCTTTCGGCACTTTCAGAAGGTGTCGTTATGAATCGTGGCTTGAACTGCGACACGTATTCGAATCGTGAACTAGTTCTTCCAGCTCTCTGCGTGCTATACTAAAACAGTTTTAACTTCTCTACGGGACAGGAGGTCTCCTGTAGGCCTAAGTACACGTTTGCGTACGATGCGTCTGAATTTCTTGCGCACGTTGTGGTCCTGTCTTAAGTCCCGCAGTTCATCCCTGAACGCATTCACCTCGAGTGTGACGTTACGCAAGATTCTATGCAAACAACTCAAGCTTTCGCCGAGCCTGCTTCATCGTGTTTGTTTTAAGCAAGGTATAAAAAGGAACGCATCCAAATACAATAGTACCATTACAGCTCTCATGAGTTTGCTGAAGTAATGAAGGGGAGCAACAATCTTTATTGTAACGACCAGGTGCATTGACCAGCAGTAGTATCGGGTAGGTGGCCTTCGCTACAGTGACACGATCAGCTACGACCGCTGGATACATGGCAATAGATTCCACAAAGGAATGATTTGCTTCATACACAACGCCGGTTTTACAGCACATACGTAATGCACATATGCCCACAGAGTCTTTATCGCAATAAAAAAAAAAAAAAGGCGCGTTGACGCAGTTCCCTAGTTCGGGATAGAAATAAGATACATAAGGTACAGGTAAAACATCGTAATGCCTCCTAATACTGCTCTTAAAAGCGAATGCAGACGAACACTGCATACTTATAATGCACGCATTAGGCGTTTCTGTAGATCCAACGGTTGCAGGTTATTTGTCGGTGAAGCTGGAAACGCGCTGGGAATATGACACTGAAAAGCAAACAGAGATATTCTGCCTTTCTGGCATAGTCAATAAAGAACGGTTCAAAGGGTAACGTGGCAAATGAAAGGCCAAGACACTTAAATTGAGACGTGTCTTTATTTGCCAAAGAACTAGCAAGGAACGTTAGCTACTATACCCCTTGGAGATACTGGAACAAAAGTGAAACTTTCAGTTCAACAAAGCGCAGCGCCTCTTGTCTTATCTGCCTCTTCGTCAGATGCACTGTATGGCTGCGCAATTCCGAAAGAGGGAGGAATGGCTAAGGAGCTTCTCTCGGAGTAAAAGAGTTCCGCCGCTTGCCCGGCAGTCATTTGCGCAGCGAAGCGTGAACGGGTGCCACGTCTTACTGCTCACGTTTGAATACACCAGGGCCGTCAACGATAACGCCCCCAAAAATATTCATGAGCTCGGGGAAGTCACTGCACACGCCCAGATAGATGGCTTCGATCCGACTGTGCTTCTCCCGTGAGCTGAACGAATACCACGTCATGAAGGGGAGGCAAGAAGCTTTGGTGAAGAGGGCTTCACTGCTGTGTGTGTCTGTTCGTTGTTTTTCTCTTCTAGCATGTATGCAAAAAGAAAAAGAAAAGGAAGCTATAGAGGAGACGCAGCGAGCAAAGAAGCCCTTGAGTTCATCTACATTAACTGGAGAAAATGTAGCAATCTATAGAGCAAAGCGTCGTTTTGCCCGGTGAACTGAAGACGATCCGCCCCTATAGATCAGAAGTTGAAAAGAAGACGAGGGTTCTTTCCCTGTTTCAAGACGCCGCAGAGGCAGCTAGAGAGATGAAGAGAGAGGTAGAGGGAGGAAGAGGTGGAGGAAAAGTGTGAGGGCAATACAGATAAGTTATTAGCAGAAATATCGACTGAAGCTTACTGTAGGGAGTGTTTCATGGTTGGCAATACTTCGTGCTGTGAAATGATGCGTACGATTTGCTAGAATTATTGTACTCCAAGCAAGGCAGAAGGAGAAAATGAAGCCTTGAAGAGATGAATACTGCTTGGACCGGGGGTGTTGCTGGAGCCAGCGTTTCGACAACAATTCGTCTTGTCGTCTTCGAGGCAGCAATTGCTTACCTTACACTGTAAACGCAAACTAGCCGAATTGGGCGTTTTAAGGGCTTAATACTACCTTCATTTGGGACCGTACTCCCTTAGGGAGTATTAAGATTGGTGTAATAAAGTTCTGCGTCCTCAATTTTACTTCCTTGAGAAATTATGGGGATAAAAGGTGGAAGAAAGGAGGTAAATTCATGATCTGATGCCATTTTGTCAAATGGAGTTCAAGGACAGAAAACTCCAATTTCACTTTCTCGGGCATATCTTCCCTTTATTTTATCCGAAGCTATAGTGCCTTCAGTGCTGGCGTGCATGTATGCAACTGCGCGGGCGAAAGAAGTGTTTCTCAAAGTGCTTAATAAATTCATAAACGTGCTAATCAACGATTTCTTCATCTCGTCGACTGATGCACATTGTTGTACGGAATGCACACTACCGCTGGGCTCGGGTTCACGATGCATTTGGACCACAGAATTACTTCGCTTATGTTGTTTTACCATCAAATCGAAGTTAAACTAAAAGTAGGAGCGTGTACACCCTCGTTGTGGCCTATCGGCACCGCGTGCACCGTCAGTATACCCTTTTGGATGACGAATTGGGCACAGGCGGTGTGCCTCAACGCACGGAATAAGATCCGGTGTTGAAAGAACCCGGCGAAAAAAAAAGAAAAAAGAGAAACGAAAGAAAAAACGCGACTCTCCTCAAGCGGCTGCTCTGAAAGGGACGAAGCGCCTTAGACCTTCGAACGGCGGCGATAAGAGCGGAACAACCATCGCACGCATGCGCGCGCGGAGGGGAAAAAAGAAAGCAAAAAGAAAGAAACGCGAGAAGAGAATCGCGAGAAACGCGAAAAGTTCCGAAATGACAGCGGATGCTACCGCAGGCTGGCCCCAGTGGCGTGCGTGAGTGATAGCGAAGCGAAGCCGTCATGGGATAACGTCGGTTTTGCGAAGGACGCCTTTCAACTACCCTGCTATGCGTCGATCATGTGTGCACATTTCATGCCGGCAGCCTCCCTGTGTTCTCGTCGCGGGACGTGAAATGTGTGGTTTGACGACAGTGCAACATGCACTGCGTGTGCAATGGTGTGGCAATGGCCCGGTGACTCAAGCGAGCAGCAGCTGATGGGCGCGCCGCGTTCGCGGCACATTCAGGGACACAAATGGTACGTAATACTTATGTTTCCTCTCTTTGCGCGTCCTTGTCGCTTGGGCAGCAGTAGGTGCTGTTCTGTACACTGCGTCGCGTCAAAAGTGCAATGAAACGCGAAAAAAGAGAGGCCATTAAGCTCACATAACAACGATGTGCGATACGTGTTTCGAATTGGCTGACCGCTTGACGTGGCCAGCCAATTCAAGCGAGTGCGCCTTAAAACTGAATGTTTGTACGACATAATTTCCTTGCTTGCGATAAAGCATGAATGAAGCAGTGCTTCCAGGGAGTATACACTTAAGCAACAACAAAAAAAAGACAGCTGTTATCACGCTGTCATGTGGTAAAGCGTGCATTAAGGCCAGATTTGTTTTCTATTTATTCTGTTCTCATGCGCATATTATGAGCAAGTAAGAATGCTTTTTGACGACAATTTTGCATTGGGCACTTTGTCCGTCTCCTACACAAAAAGTTAAATTGCATATCAAGGCGCATTGACATCATGAGCTTGTATACATTTAGCTAGGAAGAATAAGTCATGTTAATGACACATTATGATGGCCATATGATGTGTAAGACATGTGCTTAGTTACAGTGTGTTTGGTGAAGCACATGCATTTTATGGTATGGTCACTT
Organism: Rhipicephalus appendiculatus; assembly: GCA_030522465.1. Lineage (NCBI taxonomy): Eukaryota > Metazoa > Arthropoda > Arachnida > Ixodida > Ixodidae > Rhipicephalus > Rhipicephalus appendiculatus. The sequence continues at coordinate 4,074,125 of JALIZH010032999.1, forward strand.
CATTAGTCACATACCAGCACTAGAAGTTGCCAAGGTTACATGTGCATATTTATGGAATTTAGGAGATGTGTCACTTGTGCAAGGCTAATTTAATCACATTGATATAAGTCAGCTGAATCTGTTCAACCTCGTTGTTGAATCACCTTGTTCCTTCCCTCTGGTTATTTTGTTTTACTTTTTGTTGCCATAGTGTTTATGATCAGCACACAGTATTCTGACTGTTGACACAATTTCTGACAAGGTAAACAGGCTGGTACTTTGTCCACGTCTTCTATTGTCGTCATTACAAGTGCACTGTTTAATTTTGCCATGAATCAATACCAAGTCGCCCAATCTTCAGTCCTAAACAGAACAGCTGTGGTTGATGAAGAAGCTAGTGTGCCATGTGTTCTAAGTGGTAATAACAGTTGGTGTGTAACGTCCCAAAACCACCATACGATTATGAGAGACGCCGTAGTGGAGGGCTTCGGAAAGTTAGACCGCCTGGGGCTCTTTAACACGCACCTAAAGCTAAGTACGTGGGCCTCAAGCAGTTACGCCTCCATTGAAATGCGTTTAACTCCAAGGTTAATCATACAAAAATTTGCACCCCTTTACACTACAATGCTAACTTCACTGACAGCTAAAACTACTCGAATGATGGTACACAGGACAAAAGTACACTTCTGGTGCTGTTTCGCATTTCATTACAGTTGTGTACTTTTTGCCCTCTGTACTTTAAGTGAAAAATTCACAAGAAACTACTTAGCAGCATCTCACTATTGCATTTGTTTCGTGTTCTGTTTAAAGGTCTGCAATAGTATAGTCAAGTGTCAGTCTTTGCCAAGACATTCATATTTCTGGATATGGAAAGCTTGATGGACTTCTTTTCTATGATTTTCAGGAAGACATTTCTGGCAAAGCTGCAAGAGTTGCTCACCCACTTGTTTGTGTACAAGACACTGTATTGTGGGAACACTCCCCTGTGCCTCACTCTACACTAACGAGGACCTGAAGTGTAATGCAAACCACAGAAAGATATACACACTTAGCGCGAAAACATTACAAAGATAAAGAACCATGCACTCACAGAATGAGTATGAACGTGACTAAAAAGGCCATACACGTGTTAAATTTCAGTTGCTAGTACTGCATTGTCCTGTTCCCTTCATTTCTATTTCTATGTGTGTTGCTGTTTTGTTTTCACACTTTAACTATGAACTCAATTCCCGACTGCTTTACAGGCTCTATAGATTCGTGGTCAAATTCTATTCAACCACACGGCATAGCAAGCCCTAGAATCCAATATGCCAAGCCACCAGCCACTACTTGTAGGAAATTTTTAATTTTAGGCATGTGATTGCCTAATTTCATGTTGACTTTGCAGCCATGGTAGTGGTATTAACTTTCAATGCTGTAATTATGTGCAAGCCATGAAGTGAGGAATTAGAGATGAAGAACTTTTTAGGTTGCAGATGACAGTGGCTGGCATGGGAATATTGTAAACATAGCTGTAGTAATTATGTATAATAGAAGTATTGGTATATTGCAGTTGTGTGATAATGGCAACAAATTCCCAAGTATATTTCTAGAAAACTGCGTTCATTTTCAGATATTTGTGAGTAAGTATGTGCAGCCATATATGAATGCAATGTTGTCATTTTGCTGTCATGGCTGAACGCCTTTACGAATTGTGGTAAGTGGATCTACAATCAACACCACAGGTCTATTTTGGACTTTTCTGCAGAAAACAGAACCGTATGATGATGTGTGACATGTCTTGATGGCATAGGGCAAACTAATTCAATTAAAATCGACAACATGCCTCCCTGCATGGTTGCATATTTCTTAAAAGTAATGCTAGCCTTATTGTACTAACTTAGTTACCTTCATGTGCAGGCTGACATCAAGTTCCTTGTAGATCCCATTTCTCTGGATTGTGTTTACATACTAGCACTGTGAAGTGCGCATGTCAGTGCGCATTATGATGAGATTTGCCACACTACTTTCATGTTGCTTTACTGTTGTGAATTATATATAGTGCTTGGGCTGTACTGTATACGTTCTTAGTGTTTTGTATTGGGTGTAGGTTCTGTGCAAGAAGATGGAAATATACATATGCTTACACTGACATGAAAACTGCTACTGTTTTGATTCCAATAAAATATTGCGAACACTGTTTTTCTTATCATTCTTATCACAGCTGTTTCGTTGAAGAAGACGGCAATACTACATTTTTTTATTCCTGCTACATCATCTGTGCAAGAGGAGTGCCACATACACATGGACTTTCACAAGGGCGAAGTGCATGTGCATTAACTTTTTTATTTAACGGGAGACCTGTCACCGCTAATTTGTGGTGGTTTTACTTGAAATTGGGGCACGCTTACGCATTCGCTTTAATGCCTTTGTGTGATGTTTAACAATGAAGGTTAATTAGTAAGATTGTAGGTAGTAAGATTGTAGGTGGTCTCCGAGTGTGAAAGCGACTAAATACGGAATTTGAGTTATACAATCGCTGTGTGCCCCGCGTGTGGATGTAGATTATCGTTCAGCTACTCTGAAGGCGCTGCTGCACCTGCGTTTGGCTCGCGAGAGTACGCGCGCCATAAATGCGCTTAGTGTAGGCGCGTTACAATGTCCTTGTAACTCGGGCATCTGCATAGGCGTGCACATGAGGGGGGGGGGGGGGGAGAGTCTGCCCCGTGCATTACAGGGCGCAGCGACGAGCCTTCGTCCCTCGCCCCCTTCCACCTGAAGAGGCACCCTGCGCACGCTTGTGGGCATCTGCGTGAGTAACTTTTATATGCTATGGGAGTCGTAGCGGTGAGCGCGCCGGTGGATGACGAGAACGATGGGCACGCTCGCGCTTAGGGGCCGCTGACAGTCAGTCGCGGCAGAGTTTTGAAATGATAAAGATGTGTTGCTCAGTGTTTCGTCCTCGTGTCTGCGGGCTTCCGTGCGGCGGGAGGCACAGACCCCATCAATGGAAACACAGGTGGTCTCGTACAGCTCAGAACACGCCGCTGCCATGGGACGCGTGCAGCTCGCGGCAGAAACAACGAAAATAGCTCCACATCATACGCCCATGGAATGCACATATGTTCGGCCATATGAGGATACCTTTTGTCACGCTGGTATCCACGAATTGCGGGCGAGTGAAACAGTGTCGAAGTACTCAAGAGGGCACACGTTTACAATTTTTCTAGCGGCACGACACGACGAACTGAATAGTTCGAAGCTGAAGGTGTTTACCTTGGCCTTCGTGACGCCCCTGAGTTTATGTACTGGCCTAGCGAAAGCGCTAACACATGCCGATGCTACGAGAACAAATGTTTCAGGTGTCGCCGACAGGTTAGTAGCCGCTTTGTAGATATATACGCCCGTGAAAAACTACGCAAGCTAGTGGTGGCGCTGTGGTGTAATGGATATGATGTTTGCTTTCAGTGCGTGTGGTCGCGAGTTCGATTCCTGTGTCGTGCGTGCTTGTATGCATATGTCATGTTTGTGCATGAATACATCAATGTCCATTTTATAATATGTCCTAGCGATCAATAGTTGCAAGAAATGTCTCTAAAACGCTATTATAGTGCCCGAAATGCCTTTTTTTTTTCTGGCCCTCTCTCGGGCCGCGTATAAAGGGGCGTTTTAAAATCTCTCAAAAGAAGCAGAAAAACTTCCAATGAACTCCGTTCAAGCCCCCCGAAATGAGTTAAAATAAAAACTCCGAAGTTACCTCGCTAATTCCCTCTTTTGACTCCGTTTACTTTGTAAACAAACCTTGTTAAGCCTTCTGCACCGCAAATCGACTGTGTATCTCGAAAACGGAGGAGTTTTATCGCTAGTATACGCTTAGCGAAGCCTCATTAGTCAAATCTAAATCAAATACCAGCATTATTTGGGAATGAATGAGTTTAATAATACAGGCCCACGGCTAGAAAGATTCGAAGTGGACGGCTGTCGCTTCAACAGGCACCGCCATCTTGCCCTGCGTACCCCCCCCTAAAACCTCCTTTGGTAGGGGGGTTTTGCGTAGTACCTTTAGGATGCAAGTTAAGAGCCGGGCCCAAAACTCCCAAAAAGGCTCAAACCCGTTTGCTGTGTAGTGCGTGTATGCGTATGCCTGGTGCTCTCTCCCACAGCCACAATATCGGAGGGGAAAGGGAAACAGAGAAATTGTGGATGAGAGGCAAGGGGTTGAGAGCAAAAGAAGAGGCGTTATGAGACATTGAGATAAGCTCGCGTGGCAAATTGGGTGAGTCAAGGCGAAACACATCTGCAAAAGGAAGCAAATTATTGCAGTGTCGCTCCATTCAGGCCTAACAGAATAATCAGGAACATGTTAGATGACGGCGGCGGGGACGTGAGGATATAACGCTAGATTCATATTGATCGTCAGCTATACCGACAATCTGTGGCATGTGATCTGCGTCGCGCTCATTAACAGCGAGTCCCATCGTGAGGGTACGCGCTGTCGCAAACGGAGCCGCATCTGTGTGCACGTAAACTTGTGGGACTGCATTATGCACTGCCAAGTGCATCGATGAGGTACATCCGACTATTTGGGTATGCATCTGACGAAGACATACCACGTAAATAAATTAGGTAGAAGTAACGTGACGCGATTCCGAATGTGTGGCAACATTTTCTTATCTTAGTGAGCGCCTCACAAAGGCCCCTTCGAATTTGCGAAAAGGTTCGAGCTTCCGCGTTCTCATAGCGTCCCCTTAAACTGCGAATTTTGATGGGTTATTTAGGACTCCAGCATATGGCCTATTGCTTTTAATTATATAATTGCTGATGAATTACTGATGTATTATACACATATGCTGATCAAAGAGTCCTCACTGAACGATGACTGCGACAGGTCACGTTGTATCTGCTTGCTTTTTTTTTATTTTTATTTTTTTTTTTGCTTTGACAAATTTCCAATCTGTAGGAGTCTTTTTTGGAAGGAAGAATGATGATATACCTTAGAAGTTCACAATAGTAACTACTGTATTTTTTACTTTGAAGACGTTTCTTAGGCGTATTGCGGCGAACCTCTCCACTTTCAGGGTATATTGACATGAATGATATAAAAATACTTCTCGTGTTCGGGGCGTTTTCTTCCAAGAAACAATCGATAGACTGGCTAAGTTGAGTGCTTTGTTGCGTTAAAACACAGTGCAAGCTCCGCACCAGCATTTGTCGCCCGTATCTATGACACCATGTCGACCTCGTGCGATGGTACTATGACAGCGTCGCACTCCTTTTATGCGTTTATTCTACATACGCGTTTTCCTCACCCGACCAAGCTTTCTGCACGACGAAAGCAATGACGTTGCTTTACTGCGTAAAAACGTTTCACTAGCACGACCGGGCTGTTTCTATACCGCGTTTTTGAAGAATTTCGGTAAATCATTAGCAGCAGCTTCTTTTTTTTTTTTTTTTTTTTTTTTTTTTTTTTTTTTTTTTTTTTACTCTGCTTGCTTGACGTGACTTAGGAAATCTGCTTTCCACAAAGCTGACACCCAATCTCATATATATTGTTATTCTTGTTATACAACTGTACCTAATATTCTTACAACAACGATGCCCTTCTATCGAAACCCTAAAGGGGCCCTGCAACCCTTTTTCAGCATGGTCGAAAAACACTGTCGATCGGTAGTCGATGCTCCTAAGAGCACATGAGCCAAACATTATAGCGCAGTGCGCGCCTGGAATTTACAACTAATTCTCGAAGTCGGATAGAAATCGCTCGCTATTCTCTCGACGAATGATGCCGTGAACCCAAATGACAGGGCTATAAGTGCAAAGTCCAAGGCCATTGGCTGATTTGAGTATAGTCAGCTGCATATAGTACCGCGCCCGCCGTGGGACGCATCACATGCCCACGCTTGCGCTTGTGATCGCACTGAAAATAAGTAGCTCGTTTGGAGTAAAGAAAAGAAAAGGAAAGGAAGAGAGAGAGAGAGAGATGAAGAGGAAGGCCGGGAGGTTAACCAGATACTAGCATCCGGTTTGCTACCCAGCACAGGGGAGGGGAAATAGGGGCAAGAAAGAGGGTGTAGAGAGAGAGAGAGAAGAAAAAAAATGAAATGAAAAAAAAATGCACGCACACGCAGGATAGAAAGCGGCGCGCACAGGAAGGGCGTTCTGGCTAAAGTCGTTCAGAAAGGCCGGTCGATCGCAAAAATCGCAGCAGCGCTTTCAGGGCCTTCTTCTGCGACGTCGCATCCTGTCGATGGCTTAAAATCCTTTCTTCCGACAAAGGTCGGTCGTCTAACTTGTTGAGCGCGTTGCAAAGGCATAGTCGCTGTGCCCTATACTGTAGGCAATCGCAAAACGCATATGCTTTCCGCATTGGGATGGCCGACACCGCAGCCTGTGACTACTGTGGCAGTGAGGAAAAGGAAAGGAAGTGCGCAAAATCATTACGGGAGCTGACGAACTGACGTAACTTCTTGCTCTCTTATCACCTCGGCAAATCCGTGTATATCCACTCGTTCTCGACGGACTCAATTTTTTTTTCGGCAGTCAATTTGTGAAGCAATAAACTCATTTAATGGAGCCATTGGATAAGTGTTGCAGGGCCCCTTTAATGCAGTCGCCACGGGACAGGTGTTAATTGTCCTGTTAATGAAATATACTTGTGGTATGACGTGTGGGCTAAATAAAGGAACAAAGGAATGCCTTGCGCGCATTATACTGGCAACCTTTATATTTGCATATAAACGCGATAGCGTTAAAGAGCTCGTTTCGCAGAAATTCCGGCGTCGGCGTCGGCGTCGTTGGTTGTGTCCGAAAAATCGAGAAAGATGCAAATAAAATAAATAAAAATTTCTGGGTCCGAGTGAGGATCAAACCCGGGCCGTCTGCGCGGCAAGCAGGTGTTCTACCACACGGCCACGCCTCTGCTTGGAAGTACAGTGAAAATAACTTCCTCTGCTTGGAAATGCAGTGAAAATAACTTTCATGCTTCGCAAACGCAAGCGCCCTTTATATAGGCGTCGCAATATAACATGTAATATCCCAGGAATATTGCGTGGTACAAGCGTACATTGCCATCGGGCGTCAGAATATGTGACTATCATAACAATTTCGTAGTTTAAAGCCGGCCACCCATTACAAACGGCACACACCTTGCTGCGCGTATTGCCTTAGCACCAGGTAGTGGGTGCATAACAAGTATGCACTAAGTGCTTGAAGTAGGCACTCGGGACAGGATATCGCTATCGCGTTCAACTCTTAAAGGCGAAGATTAAGGGGCCCCCAATTTTTTTCTTTTGTTTTCAATGAAATATTTTCCTATGAGCAATTACGACACGATGGAAGCGAGTGAAAAGACTAGCACTACGTGTACACCGTACGCCTGCAGCAACGTCTGCAGAAGTACAATAAGACATAATGTTTTTATTTCTTATTTCTATTGTCCCACGTGCAGTTCAGTGTATTTTTTAAAAGAGCGACAGAGCTCCAGAGGAAAGCGGAATGAGAAGAGAGTGCTTTCATCGCTCTTTTATCTTCTGTCCCCCCTGGTGTTCTTCAGCTGCTACTAATTATTAACCCCTTATATCAACGCGGCAACAAATGATGTCATAACGCACAATGGCGCTGTGAATCTCATGTGTGTCACCGAGCCTCGAAATATCGGTTTCGTATTGTGAGCATAGGTCCGCGAACTCACTCATGAGTCGACTCACTCGGACTCACTCAGACTCAGATCGAGCTGCGAGTCTGAGTCTGAGTGAGTCCGAGTGATTAATATTTTGGTGAGTTTGAGTTTGAGTGAGTCCGATTGAAGAAAATTTTCGTGAGTGTGAGTCCGAGTGAGTCCGGCTCAGGAAAATTTTGGCGAGTCTGAGTCCGAGTGAGTCCAAAGCGCAAGATATATTTCTTGAGTGAGTCTGAGTGAGTGCCACTTTTGTTTGCCAACCTATGGTCCTATCTACACATATTCAGCTTTACTACGAGCCTTACCTGGATTCCCACTTATACTCACGTCTACTCACACGTATTCAAAAGCAGTATCGCTCATACACCGTTTCAATATTTATTGATCAGAGGCGTGAATTACATAGGGGGGGTGCCTTGAACTCCCCCTCCCCCCCCCCCCCCCCCAGCTCTTGATAAATATATCTTTTGTTGTCATCTCGTTCAAGAAAAATGTCCTCACTGGTTTGCAACCACTCATAACTCGTGTTCGAAGGTACTATATCAAAAGGCACCAAGAAGAGCACAGATTGCGTGAGATATCGGTGTTAAAGAGCATTGACACCATCGTCGAAAAAGCTAATTCTAGACTAACGGACTCATGAGTCGACTCACTCGGACTCACTCAGACTCAGATCGAGCCGTGAGTCTGAGTCTGAGTGAGTCCGGGTGAGTAGAATTTTGGTGAGTTTGAGTCTGAGTGAGTCCGGTTGAAGGAAATTTTCGTGAGTATGAGTCCGAATGAGTCCGGCTCAGAAAAATTTGGCGAGTCTGAGTCCGAGTGAGCCCCAAGCGCAAAATATATTTCATGAGTGAGTCTGAGTGAGCTCCACAGTTTTTGCCGACCTATGATTGTGAGCCACATTGATGTTTAAAATTATGTTTAAAATATATGACACTACCAATGTAAGAAGGCAGTGCAGCAAAAGAAAGAAGAATGGCGTTCTCCACAACGAGCTCGAGACTGTATTTACCTCAAGGTTTTTCTATTTTCTCGTAATATATTGGTTAATTAGATAATTTGGTACTTATGACATGATGGAGGAATACACGAGGGATATTGCTATGCAAATTTTGTTGGAAAGAAGCGAGCAGAAGTGCATTTTTTTTTCCTCTTCACTTTGCTGTGTACACATATGTTACCGTCAGGAATATGGGGTTACCGATGTTTCCGTGGTCATTCTACCGCGCACTAAAGGGTTCTAAAATGCAGCTCGCAGAATTTAAGTTACAGGACGTCCTTGGCCCAATGAAGTGTGAGAATTCAAGTGAAGCATCCTTCCATGATCATTCACCCAAATGCCCTCTCGAAGCGAGGTTCGGATGTCCTACAATTCTGTCAGGTATAATGGTGTAAACCACGTGCCCATCAAAATGCCGCATAGCAGCACTCAGAGGTGCAAGCTACCGCGATGCACACGAAGAACAAAGCTTCAATGCAAAAAGTGCAATGTGTACCTAGGTACCAAAGATGGACCAGTGAACAACATCAAACTGTCCCACACATGTAACCCCGTATTCCTAGATTACAGATATGTGTAGATTCGTTATCGAAGTAATTATGGTTCACTGAGGAATGGTTATTTCTTTAAGTGTCATTTGACACCTCCCTATAGAGAGCCAGCCAATACGTTTCTGATTCTTACGCCTACAAGCATGATTGGAATACAAAGGGTTAAGCACGTTTTACGAACGCGCCCAGTCCTGCACTCTTAACAAACGCTTGGACATTGAAACTGATGAGTCCTTTACCTCTAGCTTTCAAACATCCTATTCCGGTCCCCCCGTGCACCGTAGCACACCCGTTATTAAAGAATAACATTCCTGCCTTCCCATTCTCTCCTGTTCCTTCTTTCCTTTAGCCTAGCTGAGCATCTCCTTAAAAAAATAGACAGCGCTTTACCCTTTTAGTTGTTTTGCTTTTCAGAATAAGGAATTGTGGCCACGATATTAAGAAGCTATAAATGAAAAGCATAACATCTTTTGAGTTTTCTCAAGCCAGAGAGAACTGAGACACCCGCACAGGTTGTCATGCGGAAGACGGGCGATTATGAAGATGCATGACCACTTACACGACCGAGCACAACCCACTAGATGGCTTCCACGTGATCATGCTTTTTTTTTTTTTGTTTAGGGGAACGAGCCGCAGGTATGCGCAATAACACCATTTTCACCGTGTAGGTAAAGCGCTTACACCGCGATATCCGAGAAGCGAGAAAACAGCGCCATTAATTTACGTTGCGAGGCACTTTATACGCGGGGAGACGGGTTGAGCACAACATTTGAGCTGTTAGGAAGTGCGTTATGCAGCAAACGAAATAGCAGTGCCGGCAGCAACGTCGCAGACGTGCAGCTTCGCTAGTAACGTCATAGTTATACTTCCTCCTATACGCACCCCACTAGAAGGCCTCTGGTGGCTGTCGGAAGGTTATAAAAAACGTTCACTTTGCATGCCAAACCTGAGTGCAAGAACACTCCATCTGTTCGAGGAAAGCGGGGAGCCGTTTATTCGGAACTAGGTTAAAGCGTGATTTAGAGTTATACTGGCTTCAGTGAAAACCTCCACCGTGGCTGTTTTTACATAAAAGGCGAGATTTTCAAGCCTACCTCGGCCTCGCTGCGCTTGCAGTCATTCGGCTTATGCTAGCTCGGTTGTTCTACATTTGTAGTAAAACTGAATAAAAATCTGTAAGTAACTCCGGATATACATTCGATCGATCCTTCAACGCAGGGCGCTGCCAACTTGAAGGAAATTTCCCCGATTAACGTAATTTTTATAGGTCAGTGTGGGTAAAAAGAATTTTTTTGCCATTTTGAAGGAATTTCAGCATGTTCCTACCAATTTCATTTTCAAAATTAATCTCTACATGTTCATGGCAACCCCTTGAGCTTAAATGGATATCATTACTCTTTTTTTTTTCGATTTCTTCTAATACTCTCATATATTGACCGCGATCGTTGGTTTTCTGAACAATTAGAGGCACTCCCGTCAACCCAATGTGTGGGTAGGCGAGTGATGGTCCGTTGTGTTGCGTGTTGCGCTGTCAAATGCGCACGGTTACCCGTATATTTACATAAGCCACTAAACATTCGCATTTAACGCTTACACTTCGTCTCGATATTAGATGCTTTAGCTAGGCACAGCTGATTTACCGCAGGAAAAATACGGTAATACCATCCGTATCAGCGAAAAGTGCGACAGCCGCTTTCATTGGCGAATCTCTGGTCGGTCATTGGACAATTTCAGCGTAGCCTCGACTCAGATCAGTCAGCAAAGGTTATCTGACGCACTAATATCCTAGGTTGACGGTTTCATTGGGCAGCCTCTCTGTGAGTGCAAACTCTGTTTTTATTACCGCAGACGGGAAAGCTGAGCATTCAGGCGAGAGTGTAAATGTTAAAACTTCTGAACAATTAAGGCAGCGCAAGCTGGCACCCACTATGCATATTGATTCAATACTGCTATCTATAAATCATAAATTCACGTTTGTTCAAATAATGCACTGTTAAAATAATGCTAAAGAAATACTTGTCTTTACAAATAATGCTTTAACAACAGAAGTGCCGGTCACACAAAGAATCATGAATCATTTTAATTATTTTATGTAAGCAAGGCAAATTTTGTTAGAAAAAGGGAAATTTCAACTGTCTGGGAGGGAAATTTTGTATTCACGGGTTGGCAGCCCTGCTTCAACGACAGCCGAGTTAAGGGAAGGGGCAAACCTGTGTTATCTGTGACCGCTTTTCGAAAAGTAAATAAGCGCTTAATTTTTTCTTGGGCCCGCATAGACTCACCGTGAAAGCCATTGTGGTTCTCCTAATTCGATGATTACGAGCGCGTGCGGTATATCTTCTAGTATGCATCATCTTATAGCATGAATGTATTGCGCAAACGCGCGCACAAACACACACACACACGCATACACACCCACGCACACACACACACACACACACACACACACACACACACACACACACGCACACACACACACACACACACACACAAACACACACGCACACGCGCACACACACACACACACACACACACACACACACACACATACACACACACACACACACACACACACACACACACACACACACACACACACACACACACTTACTCAGTCACACACGAACACAAGACACACCTACCAGGGTAGCCGATGACAGTTGTTTAGGAATATTTGTGTAACCTCAGCACACACAGACTTCACAATCCGTCTGCATGCTGGATCTACCACGTCAAGTATTTTCCCGTCTTAAACTAATTTGGGGAAACTATAAACAATGCGCCCCCCTCCCAATCCCCCTGTGATTCCCTTTGGCTTCATCACGTTGTGTGTAACGAAGAAACGATCCCCTCTAACCATTCCCCCCCATTTTGTTAGAATATGAATTTGTATTTTTTAACAAATCAAGAAAATTGGCATAAAAGATTGTGAACGTTCTTAGTCGCATTATCGTCTTCACTGTGAAACGGGTTTGTTGAGCTGTCAGTTTACGGGTTACTCGCTAAAATCCTGGAGGATATTGTGTGTGCACACAGCGCGTGACCCCATATCATATCCTTTATAGGAGTGGTTCACCACAATACTGCTTTTGTTCTTTGCGCATTGCGTAGTTGTTGTGCAGTGAAGGTGACTGAAGGCGAGTCCCTCATTATGGAATCCGAATAAGACGGATACAGCAGGTAATTACGTTTGAAATAGAGGAGGAGGAGGAGGAATAAACTTTATTATTCAGAAATGAGAGTGTAGGCTGGAGCTAATGGGCACACCACGCCATCTATCTCAAAGCTGTAGAAATAGTTTAGTCCCCACACAACTCGCTTTCTTTCCACGTGGCGGCGAACCTTCAACGGTCTCCGCAGTGCCCGAGGTCGTATAGCGCCAGAATTCGAACGAAAGTAACCGCCTGACGAAGTACGGTGTGCACTTCGATAAGCTTCGATAAACAAGTTAGTAAGGTCAGCTTCGATAAGTAAGATGTTTCGGGTTATCTTCCTAGACAGGAGGAGAAGCACCGAATCTGAGCCTGCTTCCTAAATGTGGCTGGGAACATTGGCGATCACTGCTCGCTTAGTTTCACTTGTATGTTCATATTTCTCTCTACGATATGTGCGAGGTGCTTAGTTTGTTTAGAACCAGTCATACGTTAATTAACTTTATATATACAATATTTTACACGTAGTACGCTGTGCATTGCATTTGCGCTCGAGTTCAGTGTCATTTAAGCACCTTCCTTGCTTCGTCATATAATCACATCTTTCCAGAAAACGTGCAATCATGGTTTTCTAAAGTAATATTTAAGGTGAGTGAATATACAATTTCGCTTTATGAAGTTGACATGACCCGGCATCGCGGCCAATACGCAACACGACACGTGTAAAATATATGATCATGTTTTGATTGCACCATGTAATTTCCCTGCGTTCGCTAATGTGCTTCAATAGCAGAGTTAGCCAGACACCCGTGTTTTATGTGATATTATCGGCCCTGTTCGATGAATGATGCGGAAGATACACATTAAGCGATCTATTTATGTATGCACGCTTATGTGCCGCCGGGTATCTAAATACCCTGATTATCCTGCGCTAAGACTGCGCACACCAACAGTTACAATGGCTTCTCATTTGCGCGCCCGACTCCTGACCGTAAGTGCACAACTACGCACGTTATCTATGCTGGTGCAAGTATCAGAGGTCATTGTGCTGCTCGGAAAGCAAAATATTCGAAAAGTCACCCACAATTTCGTGCCGGCTCATCTTAAGAACGAAATTAACGCGGCGCAAAGGTCATAATGCGCTACAGCACGTCTGCACATTTTCCGGCTTCTGTGCTCTATTCGTTTATCTAATCGGCATGTTGCATGCTGATACAAATTTACTGACAGAAACATACTCGCTCACCATATCACCACATCCACGCAGACAAAAGGCAGCAATTCTTCCACGTTTCTTCCTGTCCTAGACATGGTTTTATTTATTTATTTATTTAGTTAGTTAGTTAGTTAGTTAGTTAGTTAGTTAGTTAGTTAGTTAGTTAGTTAGTTAGTTAGTTAGTTAGTTAGTTAGTTAGTTAGTTAGTTAGTTAGTTAGTTAGTTAGTTAGTTAGTTAGTTAGTTAGTTAGTTAGTTAGTTAGTTAGTTAGTTAGTTAGTTAGTTAGTTTGGCTATTCGCTCTGGGCCCATCACACGGGCAGCATCCCAGCCACCGTTCCGCTCTGTGACGTGTGTGTGTGTGTGTGTGGTGGGGGGGGGGGGGGGGGGGGTGCGCGCTCCCCCTCTGTTTATCTCTTGTTTCACTCTTCTTTCAATCTCCCCTATCCCTTCCCCCCTGTGCAGGGTAGCATACCGGTTATGCCAACCTGGTTAACATCCCTGCCTTTCCTCTCTCTCTCTCTTGTCTTCCTTCCTTCCTTCTTAGCCACCGTGGTGGTATAGTTATGGTGCTTGACTACTAGCATGAAGGTCATGGGATCGAATCCAGGCTGCATTTTCGATGGAGACAAAAATGCTAGAGGTCCATGTACTTATATTAGGAGCGCCTGAAAGAACCCCAGGTGGCCGAAATCTCCGGCTCTCCTGCGAACTGCGGCACTCCTGCTTCACATATCCCGCCCAACTGAAGGTGCGTTGGCTGCTCGCACTGATAGCCGGAATCGCCAAGATCTTTTTCGCAAGGATAGCAAGTTTGGATAATTTAGCCTGTTTGTTCTTCCAGAAATTTAGTACCTGAGATGTAGGAGAGGAGATTATTCCATGTAAAGATAATCACAATGCTCACCTTGTGTGACTTCACCCTCTGCCCTTGCGTTTAAAGTGGCTAAAACAAAGGAAAACCGAGAAACATGGTGGGGGGCGGTCGCGGAGAAGGCGCTACGCAGTGGAAAACAGTTCCAGCACAACGTCTATATTTTGGACTTGATTTGGGCTTTGCATCTGGCACGGCCGGCCCAACAATGTAGCCCGAACCCGGCCCTGGCCCGAGATCAAAAACGTCGACCCGCCCGAGCCCGGCCCACGGCCCGGGCCAAGCTCGGGCTTTCGGGTTAACCGAAGCCCATGCAAACCTCTAGTATGGATAGAGTTGGCAATTTCTATAAAATTATTTTTCACTGCACCCTATAAGACGCCAAAGAAGGAAGGAATAAAAACGGGAGAAGGCAGGGAGCTTAACCAGAAAAGCAGTTCGTTGTTCAAAGCTGGGGTGTAAACTTTCTGAACAACATTTAGCCTAACTTTATGAGCCAGAATATGGGTTAGCTCTAAAATTTTCGATAACTGCTACGTGTCCATCAGTAAAAAGTAAAAGGGGGGGGAATATGCGTTAGGTTAAATTTGAGTTCTGCCACCTGCGCAAAAGAGGTTTATGCACATTGGATTATACTGGATAATGCCCAGTTCTGTATCACTTATTTGAATGCGGGTCATGTTCAGGTTGGGCAGGAGGACGCGCGTGTTGCATGCGATGAAAGTTTTCGCTGTCTATTGCCACAATTAGTGTGGGCCGTATATCCCGTATAAGTACACTTTGTTGTTTTTATTCGAAAGTCGGCCCTGAGCCATAACATATTCACATGATTATCACGGGCGGCGCGCCACACACAAAAGAGAAAAATTGAAGTGGTGCGTAAAGTCTAATAAGGATAGGTGGAATGGTCTATGTATTCATCCTTGTAAGTCCGGTGGGTGACCGGGACCCCCCCCCCCCCCCCCCAAAAAAAAAAAAGAAAGAAAAAAAAAGTGCGAAAAGTTACCGACAGCGTCGGTGGTCGTTCACATTGCTTTAAGTGGTAAATGCGACTCCTCCCAGATCGGTGATGCAGTGTTTATAAATTAGATTACCACTATCGATCAAAGCAAGCAGGCGGCTTAACACACTATTTGGAAATGTCAATAATATTAATCATAGCAGGGCCCTGATAAGTTTGCATGCGTGTTCCTGCTTTGAATTTAGCAATTTGTGCACGATCAATCTCAATGGTGGCTGCTTTTTTTTTGTTTTTATTTAAAGTTGAATTTCACTTTTTTATGTACGTGACTTGCTTACATCGGTCGTAGGATATGTATTTGCGTTTCCACGCGGGATTATTTCGCCTTTTTTAGGCTCGTTCTCTTCAGTGGGCATCAGGCATAAAATGGACATGAGCCGGCATTGGTTAACCACAATGTCCCCGAAAATTGAACGCGAAGAAGACAAAGTTCGGGCTACGCCTCAATTCTCAGGATTTTATTACGCGTGGGATTAATTGAATATTTCCTTATAATTTACTCCTGCAACATGTCCATAGACAGGGCGAATAAAAAAAATCTGGGACGATATAATTTTTCTGAAAAGGTGGTTCGAATAGCAAGGGTGTCACCTTATTATTTGCGGCTGCAAAGCTGCAAAGTCAGCTCTATAAGTCAGCAAAGTCAGCTGCAAAGTCAGCTCTATAAAGTTCTACCGATGTCACGAACTTGATATCATTCGCTATGAATTCACTTTTTCTTCAGCTGTGACCGTCCGGGTCACAGTTGACATTTGCGACTGTAGTGCTTTCTTTTTCTTTGATAGTTAGGCCTCGGCGATCGCATCACTTAAGACAAGAGTTTTGCTTAAATCTTGCCACTTCTCTCAAATAATGGGTCTAATGTGCTATCGTTGAGTTGGCTTACAAATAAATGTTCGTGTGTCTTAACATGAATGCACAGTATTCTTCTAATTTCTGTGCACCTCGACGAAGTTAACGAAGAAGATTCTTCGAATTGTGTTGTTGTTCGAGTCTGAGTTTCGTCGCGAAACAAAGATGGGTAAGCATCAGCATTCGCTGCTTTCGTCTTAAATTTTTCTTTCTAGAACTTGTCAGGACTGCGAGGACTGAACAGTTGAAGTGTGGTATTTGAAAGAAAGTGCATAGGAGACAACTCATCTTAAAGGCTAAGGGATATAAACCTGCCAAATAAACGTTGTTCTTGTGACGTAGCAATATTTAGAAGTGGTTTCCTCATGTAGTGCTAATCCAGAAATTTTATTTGCCTGTCTCATTTATGTGATGTTTAGAGGCTTTATATGCTACAATCTATGCGCAGTTAGGCGAAGTGTTCATATACATGATCATTGCGAAGAAGTTATTACACTACTCATTATCGCGATATTAAATGTGTGCAGATTGATATAAATCGAACATAAAATTACTCGAACGAGGTGTTTACGCCACTCTAACCTCAATGGGCACGTGTTGCTCTACGCTATGACCGGTTAAGTTTCGATGTTATTTTTACGACCAGCGACATCAACGCTGTAAGCGAGATACCAAGTACTAAGAGATATCAAATCTTGCGAAATGTGAATTGATTTCCACATAGAATTTATTGTTTCACATATATTTTCTCATTAAGTGTAAATTCTACACCGGTCTGCTTGTAAATATGTACCTGTAGTAATTAAATTTATCAATTCTGACGCATAAATATGGCGTTATTGCATTGTTTTTTTTAATTATTAAAGCTTCATATTCTGTCTGATTCGTATGCTCACTGTAGAAAGGAAAAAAAACGATAATCGCGGTTTCACGATAACTAATAATCCTCCGTGACGTTGAAAGAACGGCAAAAAAGTAATTGTTGGCTGTTTGAATGAAGTTTGTTATTAGATAAAACGATTGTGGTGCCACCGATCGTGCTCCCTAGGGTTGCTACGCAGATGCTGCTTTAATCTTAACACCTATGCCCAAGCTCACGTTCAAGCTCACATATCCATGCTCACATATCCAAGCTCACATTCTTTCAAGCTGCTTTAAGATACAAGCTGATGTGGCGTCGTTTAGACTAAAATAACTGCTTACGCGTGTGAGCGATCCGATTTTGAAAAGTAATCTGTATTCATTCGTTGCTTCTATGTATCCGGGCTTTCCTACATTCGCTTTGGTCGCGTTCCCTGGGAGGTGATCAAAACATGCACGGCTCTTACCAACGGGACAGCTGCATATTATCCCCACCATCATGTTCATAATCATCGCAATCATCATTATCATCACTGTCAGCAGCAGCTGGTTAGAAATGCAGTTTAGCGCTCAAGTCTTCCATCCTGCCTCTCATTTCTTACCGAAAACTCATTGAGTACATTCCACTTTTTTGTTGTTTTACTTCCTTATCGGCAGAGCTTCGTGCAAAACAATATCAACGGGTGATCTCGCAAGTGCTTAATCTTGCTGCAGTTCCCAGTCCGGCCACTCAACCTGGACTGAGTTCTCTGGCGCACAGGAGCTTGAATTGTTGTTTTTAAGACCCAATCTAAACAGCGCGTCCTTGGAGCCAGAGACACCGTAACATTCTGAAAATATTCAGCGAAGTTTTAAAGTTACAATTTCAACGATGAAATGCTCATAAGTGTTATTATGTACACTTACCATCATAAAAATAGCCAAGCGAACGCCAGATGACGGCAAACTATATGTATAGGTTTCATTGAGTTGCGTTAAACCACTTTTTTATTTCTTAGGTTTTTGTAATGAGAAACACCTATGTATACCTTTGGCGACGACTGTTATATACCTACACTGCACTCTACAACTTCTTGAAGGTGACCCAGGCTGTTACAGTTTTCTTACAGGCTTTCAATACATCCCCATAATAGAGGACAACCTAATGAAGTTCAAAGCCTCCCCATGGTGGAGGACAACCTAATGACATAAACTTAGCTTTTTTGCTTCCACCATTAATCGAGTGATAATATATGGAATGATCTCATCTCATTGTCACTAATGCAACGGCGGTAACATGCTTAATTTGTAATACAAGAAAGTCGACCTTAATTTGAGCTTAACATAAAATCAACCTCGTTCTACGAATGTCTTATTTCAAATTTCGACAGAACGCTTAGGTATAATGATACAGCATAAGTTCACGCATATTTTCGGCTACGCTGTGTACGTTGCCAACCAGAGCGACAAATGTAAAAATCATTATTATTGTATAGCTTTGTATATTCACAACTATTCCTACACATCTTCTAAGGCTTTCTTTGACATTTTATATTCAAACATCCTCAGCTGCGGAGAGGCATCGAAACGTAAACTTCTAACCCTCCAGATGGCTTCAATGAGATCCACACGTTAGAATGATCAGGGCAATGCAGTTATACCGCATATACTCGCATACTCGCAGCTTTTTTTTTTCTTTTTTTTTTTTTCATGCTTTGGAGAAAAAATCGTGGTTGTGACCATTACACGGCCAAAAAGGCACAACTGTCTTTTTTTTTTTCGTAAATATTGTCTGCATGCGGCACTCGTCTTTATGGAAATGCAGTATTCGTTTTTACTCCGAGAAGCGAAAAAAAAGGCGTTATTTTGTTTCCTTTTGCGCTTCGAGGCAGATGTTGGCGCGTCTATGTGCGACGGTGGATGGGAAGGTTATTTCGCTTCATGAAGCACCGGATCCATCAATTGCTGTCTTTTAAGGTGGCAGATGAAATAGTTGGTAGGCTATATCGTGATGATTGCATATATAGCGCGAACTCCGGACTAGGACAAAGAGACACGAAGACAGCCTTCTATCGGTCATGGTTAGCGCTCTTTCTAGTCTCTCTCTCTCTCTCCTGCTTCTGAGTTCGCGCTGTAGCAAGTCATCATGGCTTTGAAAGTTTAACCGGAATGCATTTGTCGCGAACGATGCCGAGCACTTTCACGAGCAGCATCTCCGTTGAAAATGCGCAAACAATGCTCCCCGTCTCGGTTACGTACTACACAGGCGAGCCTTATATCTACGGGAACATAGTGTGCTTGCCATCGGATAGCGCTCCTCTGTGCACTTGTTTTTCTGAGTGTTCCTCCTTCTGGAGCACCATGGTCCCACACACTTACTACCAGCCTTGCCGGAAGTTAACTGAGGGAAAAAAATCCACGCCATCTCCACGAAGTGAATGCTGATGAGTGGGGGCGAAGCTCCAAAGCTTATCGGTAAAACTGTGAAACATTCGCCCACACATCATGTAAAGACGTGACACGTTGTTATAGAGGCCGCCGCGCCGCTGCTTTTGTCTTTGGGGTGTTCAAGATGTAACTGCGTGGAGATGTTCGCTAACTGAGCTCCCGGTGAAGAAGCACGCCAAAAGCGAGCGCTTTACATAGGCGTGGCCCTCTAGCGGTCACCTATCTAACTAGCGCGCGCACCGAGTGTGCAGCGGAGCCGGAAGTGCAGGTGTGTGCGCGGAGTTGAGCCGCCGCTTCCCACATCCTCAACCCCGGGGTAGCAGCTTGTTGTCGGCGTTGCCGTTTTGCCTTTCGCGGGCGAGAGCGCGTTCACGATAGTTTTCATCCATGGCAGAAAGAGAATGTGCGGTCTGGAACGCGCTTATACTTCATGGTCATCAGCGTCATCGTCATCGTTATCACGTGTAGTGGGTACATTCCACTATACTGCGTCATCGTCATCTTTATCACATGGAGTAGGTACATTCCACTATACGTGGCTACCTACCTACCTACCTACCTACCTACTACTACTACTACTACTACTACTACTACTACTACTACTACTACTACTACTACTACTACTACAGAGGAGGGACAGACCCTAAGAAGCTTCGCCCCTAAAAAGAATGCTTTGGAATTCTAGCACCCCACTACGGATAACGCCGCTAACGTTCTTGGAAATCAAGGGTGCCATTGAAACACGCCCAATTTTTTAATATATTTTTGAGAATTTCTTAATGAAAAATTCTGGCTGCGTCTACACACGAGCGCCCCATTGCACGAGTACATATGGTATGTAAAAAGGAATGCATTTTGAAACTTTCAAAGAAATATTATAATCTGGTTACGCATCTTCCTTTCCAGAGGAAAGCATCGTTGAATCATCAAGTAAGTCGACCAAAACATTTGATGGACTTCATTTTATTTACGTGCATGCTTGCTCGTGGCCTCCGAGATTAGCCGGCTGCGCTATCTCGGAGGCCATGGCTTGCTTCACCTTTATTTATGTTTCGCCACTAGGGCGAAGCAATGAATGCGATAGCAAGAAATTAGTTTGTCACACGAAGAACGACAAGAAGCTCGATACTTGCAACGCGCCGCCGCAGCACAATAAAGGAAGCTCGAAAAGGACGCATAGGTATACAGGACAAGCGTGAAGTAACAACTGTCGCAGTTGTTACGTGTTTGTATTTGAGCAACGCGCTGCGAGCGTCCACAATGCAGAAGCCGACGCTCTTGTTGTTGCGTCTGATATGGCTCATACCCACTCAGGGGGGATTGGCCAAGGATTGATTATATGATTATATGAGTTTTCCACGATGTTTGGTACTTCTTTTTCTTTTAAACGGCGGCACGTGGAATGACCCCTCTGCGTCTTCCTGCCACGCGGTGGCGTCTGACGCCAAGTGTGCCCGGTGTTCTTTTTTTTTCCTTCTACATCATCAGTGGTACACAAGAGAGCCACTTTTTCGTGCGCATCTCAAGGGCAGTTTTCAATTTGAAAGAAACTGTAAAAGCGTTGCTTGATAGAAAACACGCTCAAGCAGTTCCGAGATCTGCGTACCGCGAGCGGCAAATGGTGCATATGAATAGCTCGCCGTTATATCGCTGGCACGAGCATGGCGTGTGGCTGTGTTGGCTAGCGCAGCAGTCTGGGGAGCGAGGGGTCGCTGGTTTGAATCCCCGGTCAGGCTATGTTGGAATTTTTTGTTCTACTGATTTATTTTTCTTTATGCCTTTTATATATACACACATACATATACATATCCCGGACATGACGGCGTCGACAGACGGCGACGGTGAAAATCAGCCGAGAGTGTCCATATAATTGCTATCGCAATAAAACTTACTTCAACGGATCACATACCAACCGAACTCTCCCTCACTTACCGCATGTCCTCAGTGGAACTGCCCTTCGAATTCAACGTTGACATTTTTATGTATGACCCATGTCCTCGCAGGAACACCCGATTTACAAAGTAAAAAAAATGACAAAAAAAAAGACGTTTCCAATTTTTTTTAATATGCTAATGATTTTGTCATTGAAGTTTTTTGGACGTCTGATTTTGATACAGCCAAGAAAATCAAGGAATTACTTTATTTTCTGGTCTCTCTAACTGGTCTCTCTAACTATATACAGTGAAACCTCGGTGATACGATCACGGCTCGTAAAAATTTCGGGGTGGTGCGAATTTTGCTATGGTCCCGGCCGAGGCCCATTGGCCTCGGCCGGGATGTAATGCAATGTAATGGATGCAATGTAATGGATGCAATGTAATGTATGTATGGGTGTTGTGAATAGATATTCACACCCCGCGACGTTTGATACGAACTTACGCAACCGCGAAGGTACGAACAGGTGCTGCCCGCCTTTGTCGCGTAATGCGCTACTAGCTCGCGAGGGAACCCAAGCGCGGCCATGCTCGCCGCGTCGACAAGTTCATGAGAATGAACCACCTTCAGTGACGTGTCGTAGCCTCCGAGATTGTGCGCGCGAATCTTAGAGGCCTTAATGCACCTTCGTGTGCCTTTGCCTTTAGATTATAGGGGGTGTTGACGTTGCGTTTTGTTTTTTTTTCAACGTGTCGACGCTTGATGCTGTCATTGTACTGTGTTTATACGTGCCTTCCACGACGATGCAAGCCATGTATACTCGCGCATCAGAGATCCTATGAAATATGTACGAGGACCGAAAGAGGAAGCGGACGGTCTTGGCGAAGGAGCTAGGCCTCACAACGTCAACGTGCATGGCTGTTGGGGACGCGAACACTTGCCAACTCTCCGATTGTGCGGGCGAAGCCATAAATCTCCCGAAAACATCCACACCACCACCACGATGAGAAAATGATAACAACAAAGGACAGCGGTTCTAAAATTTTTAGGCCTTCATCTATCGCATGCAAAGCGCTAAAGGGGCCCTGCAACACTTTTTGAGCATGGTCAGAAAACGCTGCCTATCGGTAGTCGAGGCTCCCGAGAACACGCGAGCCAAATATTATAGCGCAGCACGCGGCCTGGAATTCACAATAAATTCTCAAAGTCAGCTAAAAATTTCTCTTCTCTCAACAAATGACGTTGCAAGCTCAAAAATCACTCGTCACCGCCATTGTATCAGCCATTGGCTGATTTGAGCGTGGCGCGCTCGGTCGTTACTAAAGCCGCCGCGGGAGGCCGCGACTTGTTCACGCGTGCGCGCGCGATCGCACTGCAAAGCGGCATATTCGAAGAAAAAAAAAGAGAAAAAGTGCTCGAGGTCACGAGGCGCGCGTGACGTATTTTCTTCCCCCGTGCCCCTGCTTAGCTTCCAGCGCTTTCGTCGGGACGAGAGAAGAGATAATGCAATTGCAGTGTGCGACAAATCTTTGTAACTCCGCTTGTATTGGACGCACTCTAAAAAATTTTTGCGGCAGTGAATTCGTGAGGCAATAAGCTCCTTCAGTGAATCCATTCCATGGCTACTTAGAAAAGTGTTGCAGGGCCCCTTTAAGTCAATTTCGCCGCAGCACTCCGATATTAGGAAGGTGCTACTAGCTGTCACAGGTAACAACACCCCTGGTTCAGTTATTACACACGCGGGCACGGGCCCTATATTTACGAGTGCAAGTACGCTCGTTCCCGTCTAAAAACTTCGCTGTATATCATTCGGAGCTGTTCGTGACGTTGCTGCGGCGCTGAGACCCAATAAATGAAAACGTACGCCAGCATCTTTTTGTTGCGAGCTAATTTTCCATATTTTCTGGTGTTACGAATACGAATATTTTCGGTGACCCCGCGAGATTCGTATCACCGAGATTTCACTGTATGTACGCTATTTAAATCATGGGACATCGTTGTTTGCGTTACATTATTTGCTTCCATTGTACGCTGGCCGCATATCGTAGTAATTCTGTATTATTCATTTCATGACGGTATATGCGGTCGCAATGCGGGTCATTTACCTGTGAATTTCATGTCAATTTTTTGTTTTTTAGTGGAAAGCGGGATTCAACACAGCCAGAGTGTCGTCGAAACGAGTAAGAATATTTACTATACTCTTTGTAGCAGTCATTTTAGGACGGAATGATCGCTGAACGAGTGTTAAAGCTCGAAAAGAAAACAATGGATAAAAATTCGTTGGGCAAGACCTGTGTCTGGAGCTTGAGTTGACACAAGGCACATATTACATTTATCATTATCAGCCAGCAGTATTAAGGTATTAAGCCAATTTTAATTATCTTGCACATGCTTGCACTTGTGCCTAAATGCACCAATCGCTTCCACACAGGCCGGTAGCCAGGAATTTTTTTCGGGGGGGGAGGGGGGGGGGGGGGGGGGGGCACTTGTTGAAAGCCTTGAAAAACACCCATTTTTATTATTTTTCCTCGGTAAAACACCCCCTTTCATCCGAATTTCCGGGGGCCGGGCCCCTAGCCCCCCCCCCTCCTGGCTACGGGCCTGCTTCTACATGCCAGCTTTAGGCGAATCACTTCAAAACTGAATGCCCGAGACAGGCTCGTAGCCAGTGGGAAATGCCCTAGCCCCCCCCCCCCCCCTCCCCCGCGGAATTCAGATGGAGGGGGTTGTTTTACCGAGAATAAATAATGAAAATAGGTGTTCTTCAAGGCCTTCAACAAATGCCCCCCCCTCCCCCTCCCCCCTCCCCCCCCTCGAAATATATTCTTGGCCATGGGCCTGACCCGAGCACTAGATGAAGTTTCTGTATTAGGCGGGTGTCCACGAGCTATTTTCAGTGGATTGAAAACGCAGATACGCGGTGAAATGTGCCATTGATTTGTTAGATGTTGTAAAACGTATAGAATATTTTCGCTCCCGGTGGTTGGTTTGAACATTTTGTATCTTTGCGAGTGGGCTGTTTTCTCAACAAGCTTTTAAATTCGAATGCTGGAAGATGATAGATACGAACAGAACGACAGCTGTGAACCTGGGAGGAGTTTTATACGGTACTTTGAAATTCAGCTATTCCGCGTTCACCAAACGCAAGCCTTCGAGCTACACGTACTGCACGTCGCACGCGCAGAAACCTCATTGAAACTTGATTTGGCCACAAGTAGAGCTATTGTGCCATCAGAGTTCTTAGTTCCTACAAGGATTGGAGGACTGACACAATTTAACGCGACATGTAATGTATGTGAAGACTTTCCAAAAAAGCTGCAGTACATATTTATTCATGGAGGCATATGGCGTGCAAATATAGTCATATTGATTGGCTTTACAAAATTTATTAAGTCTTATGGGCATCGCAAATATAGTATAATTGAATGGAAGCTCAGCGAATTTTTTCTATAGCTTGCGTACTTCTTTTTTAAACAAGAATAATATGTTCTAAAACCTCGTCCTATACAAGTAAGGTTGTTTGCAACATTTGGTCGGCGTGAATTTTGCTGAGCGAAATATACTCTTTATAATAGAGTAGGAAACGTGTGGGCTCATGCACCGCGCAGGGGGTTTGAAAATATTTCGATAAAAATTTAAAAACATAGATATGAAGACTATGCGATCTTTCCCCAAGTCCCATTCAGACCAGTCTCACACATGTGGAAAGCCAATCGCTAGTTAATCAGAGAGTTACAGTACCGCCATTGTTTTAGCCGCAGATGTCTCTTGGAGATCACAACGCCATGCCTGAACGCCTCTATTGTAATAGTTCATAATAAGCTTCCCCCATTAAAAACTACTGACACTGTTACTTTCCATAGCGTACAATTAAGTTACTTTTATTCATAAAATGAACTAACATAAACCACGAGAGGAAAGTTGCCACATCTTGAGCATATGACCCAGTTAGGAACTCCTCTGAAGTCCTCTTTTAGTATTGCTGAAACGGCAGAGGTACCACTCCATTGGCCAGTCAATATGGTTTCATGATGTCAAGCACAAATGCTTCTATTGATGAAAAGCTCGTTAAAAACGCTGAGTTAATGCATCTCACAGATGTATGAGAAACTGCCAACATATTTTAGAAACCGGAATAACATCAGCTTTTGACAGCAGTGAAATGAGGCAGACACGGTTCATAAACAGGGCATATGTGTACAATAAAACACAGGAGTGACTGTGTTATGTGGCTTTGAAATGCTGCGGTTTATACTTACGTTTTTTCGCAGTAGACGCTATAATCTTGATGATAGAGTTTAAACTAGTAGCTCCATTTGAAGACCCGAAGTGAGCAGACCACAAGGCATCCGCAGCCCTCAGTTATACTTAAATGTTGATACCGGCAGATGTTCACTCATACCCGTACTAAATAATTCTTCTCACACTTGTGCAGCCAACAGTACTTAAACCATTTCTGAACTACAATAGCACACTCGAGAAAGAGAACTGGATGCTTTGTAAATGTAATCATTCACAGAATGGCTGCGGGTATTTACACAAACTGCGCTTTCATGTTTTATAAGCTGTAGCTTGTGCTAAGTGGACCTGTGATTACTTTTAATTGCAGTTGTTTAACTTGTAATTTCTGTGTCTAATATCTCACGTCTAACTTTAACTACTTTTTAGATCAGCCGCAAGAAGAGTAAGTTCAATGGACTCTCTGGTGCTCGTTTTTGCAGCTTCATTAGGAAGATTAAAAAAAAGAAAGATATTTCGTGTCTATTGACGTAGCGAAATTAGTGTCAACACCGTCATATATTTCTGCATCGCTGTTTCAATTTGTCTCAATACTCAAGTAGCGCATGGTAATTAAGAAGAGGGACGAGAAATGCGCACTATTTAGAGTGAATTGAACGCAATGTCGCAATGAGCAGTGGCCGTAGCCTTACGTTTTGGATCACGCCTTCTTTTTCCCCGAAAACGAAAATACATATCCAGGGAGGAAAAACCTCTAGGTGCTATGATATGCATGCCACGGTTTGATGCGTGCCCGTTACCTGTACCGACGTGAAATAAAACCAGCATGGTGGGCAAAACAATGCGAAATGCAGAAGAAAAAGAACTGTGTTGTGTACCACTGAGAACTGGCACGTCTACAGCGAAATTCTTCGCCTTCAAGACGGTACATAGCGTTTCTTGTGCACACGCACATGCATGTTTACGTAAATAAATGTGAATGAAAACACTACTAGGATTATGGGGCTTAATATTATGCACTTGCCGATACTAGTAAACAGAAACATTCATGTGGTCGAGGATGACTGGTTGACGTGTTATTTGGAGATAATCTATAAACCATGACCGTTCTGAAGGGACTTAAGTGATGGCAATGGTAAGAAGCGGAGGGAAGGTAGAAAAGTAACATGAAGCCCACTCTTTCTGCTTGTTTTCCGTCCGGATGGCGTCTCTGTTTACAAAGAAAGACAATGTCCTTAAGAGGACGTACATTGCTCGCGCATACCCCTTATGACTCACTCGAATTTATACGAAACGACTCAATGCTTTATTGCATAAACTGTGTGGTATTGCAACACTGTATTCTGCTGGGTTCGATTCCACCTCGAGCAGTGTTTTTGTACTTCTTCGGGATATTTCGCCCATCGACAACTCCGCCGACGCAGCTACCGTATTTCCTGCGACACGGGCTCCTTCGCGATGTCGCGGTAACATTTCCAAAGTCTGGGTTCATGTAGACTGAGAATCACCTGTGGCGCAGACCGAAATACCACGGACCGCGGTATGCGGATACGCTCCACACGTGGCTCGTGGAAAGGATTTCTTGATGCACACGACAGGCAAGTCATATTATTCATGTCATGACCTGTGTATTGTGGTCGTACACTCAAGTCATCCTATGCCTTTTTGGAATATGTCATGTTCACGAGATGGCCATGAGGGCGCCGTGATGTAGGCGTCTAGATAGAGTGATCGTTGGTTCGCTAAGAATTGCTTCGCATTTAGTGTAAAGTCTACGGGCCAGTAATCGGCAGGAATTGTTTTCGCTGTAAGGTTCACAAACACTATGTTGCTAGCAATGTTTCCAAGTGCTGCCCGCTCAGTGATAACTGGGGCACTTCAGTGTAGAAACTACGAATATTCGAACATTTCGTATAACAAATCGAATAGCACATGTCCCATTTATCGAGTATTTTCCGAATACTTTTCGAATAATCGTCACCGACGGGAAAACTCCAATGAAACAACACATTGGAAGAGCGAAGGATCATTTTTTTTTCTTTTAAGAGTGAAGCTCTTAAAGCTCGAGGTAAAACGTCGGGTGTCCGCTAAAAACCCTCCGTACCGTTGCTTATCAGCCGCGCCCACCGACGGAGACAGTCCGCGCAGCTGCCGCGCCGAGTTTGCCCGCCGCGCTAGCCCAGTCATAGGTTGGCGAACACACTCATGAGTCGACTTACTTGGACTCACTCAGACTCAGATCGGGCTGTGAGTCTGAGTCTGAGTGAGTCCGGGTGAGTGAAATTCTGGTGAGTTTGAGTCCGAGTGAGTCCTATTGAAGAAAATTTTCGTGAGTGTGAGTCCGAGTGAGTTCGGCCCTAGAAAGTTTTGGAGAGTATGAGTCCGAGTGAGTCCAAAGTGCAAGATACATTTCTTGAGTGAGTCTGAGTGAGTTCTACATTTTTTGCCGACCTATAGTCCTATCTACTCATCTTCAGAATTACTATCAGCCTTGCTTGGATTCACGTTTATACTCACGTCTACTCACACATACTCCAATGCAACGTCGTTCATACGTCATTTCAAGATTTATTGATCAGATGCATGTATTACGTAAGGGGGGAGCCTTGACATCCCCCACCCCCGCCATCTCTTCCAGGGTAGTTCTTGATAAATATATCTTATGTTGTCATCTCTTTTCAGAAAAATGACCTTACTTGTTTGCGAGCACTCACAACTCGTATTCGAAGGTACTATATCAAAAGGCGCCAAGAAGGGCACCGATTACGTGAGATTTGCACGGCCTGTCAGAATTCCCATTGCATGCAAAAAAAAAAGAAAAGAAAACGCGAGAGAGGCGCATGTGAGGTGCTCTTTAAATATGCTCGCAATACAATCATCAACAGCTAATTTCACTATATGGATCCAATGATATTTGCTTTTCAGCTCACCCGCCTGCGGTGGTCTAGTGGTTATGGTGCTCGACTGCTGACCCGAAGGTCGCGGGATCGAATTCCGGCCCCGGCGGCCGCAAGTTCGATGGAGGGGAAAATGCTTGAGTCCCGTGTACTTAGATTTAGCTGCACGTTAAAGAACACCAGGTGGCTTGTAATTTCCGGAGCCCTCCACCATAGAGTTTCCTATAAATACACTAGAGGGAACTCTGGCGCTAGTGTCTATGGGAGGCTGCAACACACGGCGCTTCAGCCAGCATCGGGAATGATGGGTAGTACACAAATTTGCCTAGTCTTGTCTAGTCTTCGTTCTTTTGGCTCCGTGTGGCCTGAATCCGCTTTGCTGCAATACAAAATTCAGCAAATGGTTTAGCAGGTACGCTTCACCACCTTGACCTTTTTTGGCTCACGAATTCAAATCAGCTCGCGAAGTTCACAACGGTCCATTCTTTTATCCGAAACAGAATCAGAACACAACAATAAACAAAGCCACAAGTGCGTTCGAAGCCGTAAGTACGAAGACTAGGCAAATTTGTGTACTACCCATCATTCCCATGGTGGCTGAACGATCGCAGCGCCAGAGTCCCCTCTAGTTAATTTTAGGAAACTCCGTGCCCTCCACTACGGCGTCTCTCATAATAATAACGTTGTTTAGGGACGTTAAATCCCCACCAGTTGTTATTGCTTCACGGCTTGTTGGGTATAATATATCAGTACGATGTTTTTCTACATGATTTGATGCGCCTCCGAGTAGCGCACCGCATACAGAACAAAACCGAGACCTTCAAGTTTGCCGCCATGAGAAAATCAATTTTCTTTATCTTTTGGTCCTGCCAATAACCCAGAAGTATTCCCATACATTGTCGCTATTGTCTCTAAACGCAGGGATAACAATCGCTTCTGGGCTTTTGTTGGTTTGGGATGTTGCATCGGACTCATACTACTGCTTCTTGCTGCGTCATCACTGCTCTCTGCATCCGACGAGGGTGAGTACGCGAGCTTTATCTCGTTTAGTTATGAACTGCGGGGGCTGCCGGTGGTTATCGTATTAGATACGCACCAAATACAGGAACGAGCATCTCTTCTAACTTAGGACTGGATGGGTGAAAAAGCTTCATTGATTGTCCGGCAGGTTAATGACGCGGGCTCAGGTCTCCCATGTCGGGACGTCAAGGCCTTGCCTCTCCGCCGCTTCACGGGCCTGGTGGACTGCGCATAGTTGGTCGACGAGCCTCGAGCTGCGCAGAGCGGCTTCCCACCTCGCCGAGAGAACATCGGGACTAATACGTTTGGCTTTAGCCTCGCATTCTCAGAGCATATGCTTAAGCTGGAGCTCTTTAAGCTTTTCGTTGCGCCGGGTATAGTGCGAACAGAAATGATCATCATGAATCTACACGCGCTGTCTTCTTCATCTTCTGCTCAGCTCCCAAAATCACGTACGCGGATTTCCCTGGTGTGGCCTGTAATAACCCTGATGGGTGAGATGAGAGAACGAGCACAGAAAGAAAAAAAGAATCAGAGAGACGGAAGGACAGCAAGATATAAAAAGAAAATCTTGGCGAAACAAAAAAAAATTCCTCATGAGGCGGTGGCATGCCAACTCGCGTACCCACGATCCGATGGTGAGCGTATTAACAGCTATCCAGGCATGCTGACGGAACGTATAGCATAGCCTTGTATACTATCGTATAGTAAGAGGGTAGAAAAAAAAGAAGTGAGGGTCAGGAGGAGAGGTGTGACGGCAAGGAGGAGTGAAAGGACAAGAGGAGAGAGTAAAGGATAGCCATATAAAAATGAGAAAGAGAGAAAAGGAAAAGCCAGAGAGAGAAAGAGAAAAAAAAGAGCAATCAAAGAAACAGAAAGAAAGAAATAGACAGAGAAAAACGAGAAAGAAAGAGGAAGCAAGCAAGAAATAGAGAAAGAGTGAGTGAGACAAAAATAGAAAAGAAAGAGAAAGAAACGCAGAAAGATAAAAAAAGAAAGGAATAGCAAAAAAGACATAAAAAAAACGGAGATGAGAGATGAAGAAAAGGAGGAAGAAAGAAACAGAAAAGTAAGGAGAAACAAAGAAGGCCGCCTAGCTCCACACTTCGTTCAGGCTTGTTCCCTCAGTGCGAAGCTGCCTTAACTTTTTTTTTTTTGTATAAAGCAATGGTTTGCGTTACGCTAAAAAAAAATTTCTGTTTGTATTGGCATGCGTAATCTCTCATTTACAGGTATGTTTTACAAATGCTGTGAATATCTAAGACCCTGACAACAGCTATTAGGGGATTGAGTTTGTCCGATCGATACAATCTCAACAATCACTAAATATAATGCAGTGCAGTAAGGAACACAGAAGAAGACGACAGGAGGATGGCTCACTTTCAACAAAACTTTGTTGCCGACTGTGCACATGTAGACGCACCATATCTGAAACTGCGAAGATGCAAATGTACTGGCCTGTACTTTTCCTTGTTTTCTTCTCTTTTTTTTTTCATTTCCATGAACATGTAACGCGACTTCGCTGTCAGCCAATTGTTTGTAAGGTTTGAAATTTATAACCGCATACAATTCAGACAGTGATCATACCGAATCGAACACGAATCGAATACTATTCGAACAGCTTTCGAATAGTAAGGTAACTATTAAATGCGAAGCATTTCTTTGCGTACTGCAAGCACTCTGAGCGTTTCTATCTACGTATCTATCGATCTATCTATCTATCTATCTATCTACCTATCTAGCTGCCTACGTCTCGGTGCTCTCGTGATCGCCACCTTAACTTGGGGTCCACCAAAATAAATATCGTAGTGTAAGAGGATTTGACGAATATGTCTGGCTGGTCGTGACTTCAATAACATGAAAATCCCGTCGTGTACGTCGTCAAACTCATTTCTCTAGACACGTGTGGCTCATACCCGTATACCACGGGCCGCGGTATGTGGGTATGCGCCACAGTTGTTTGACAGTTTGTATCTGCCCAGGAACGGGAGGACAGACATTGGCAATTTAAATGCGAGAGCGTTCAGAAAAACTGACATCGGAAGCGTTGACCCGACGAATGCAAAGAATAGAAATCAGAGTCCCGGCAGGCATCGAACCCAAGAATTCTGCGTGTAAATCAAGTATTCTACCACAGAGCCACGTCAGGTCTCGAAAGTGCTTTGGAAAAAGACCCTATGCAGGCGTAATGTTGGTGAAACGTCAATTGTGCTTGCCAGTGCTGGCTATCTAAATTTAAAAATATTCCATATGTACCCTTATGATGGAGTCATGTCCAGTTAACGTCCATTGCATATTTAAGCATCATCCACTGTAGTTGGTTTACGTAGCACTATCTATGGTTACCATCCTCGCAAACACATGCGCTACATATCAGCTTACCGCTTCTGGTGTTGGTCATCCCCCATCCCCAAGAATATGAGCGCTAAGTACCACCCTGGCAGACGGCAAGCCAGAGCTAGAACACTACAAAAGCTGTACGGTAATAACCCAACCGTCGTCTACACTGACGCCTGCAGACTGGACGGCAATCGTTACACCATTGTTGCAACAAGCGGAGTTACAACCGTAGCAGCGTCGATAAGAACCCCATCAGTCAGTACGGCCGAAACGGCGGTGGTTGCTATGGCGATAAGATGCGCAGAACAACGGGGAGACTCAGCCCTTGTGATTACCGACTCTCAATCCACTTGCCGTATGATTCAGGCTGGGGCAATTCCAAGGACGGCAATGAGAATCCTAGGGAAACAACTCCTAAATCCACATGCAATACTCTGGTGGCCTGCGCACGCGGGACTTGAGGGCAACGAAAGGGCCGACCGGCTTGCTCGCGAAATGAGCATCCGAGCACCGGTCGCAACCCTCGAGGAAACCCCAACAACTCCACACGACATCCTCGAAAACCAAAGAGGAGAACGACAGAAATACAGCCATCCCCATCCGGATCTTACCGGAGAACAAGCGCGATATTGGCGTCGAGTACAAACCAACACGTACCCTCACTTACAAAGAAACCACCACATAAATCCCACAATATACGCGCGCAGCTGTCCGTGGTGTGGAGAACGGCCAACTCTCGCCCAAATTACGTGGGAATGTGAATCGCGGCCCCAAAACATCAATTCTCCCCTTTTGGGGACAACATTTCGAACGAGGCAGTGGGAGGCGTGGCTTGCTAGCAAGGATCGCGAGAGCCAGCTGGCTCTGCTCGACCAAGCCCAGCGAGCCGCAAAGGCCAGTGGAGCCCTGGACTGAGGACCCCACCCATTTGCCCAGCAACCTTTTAGTAAATAAAACGTTTTTCATCATCATCAATACCCTTGTTTCTGTTGACATCGTTACGCAACCGTAAACAACTGGTTATATCAAACATATGCGACTGTTCAACATATGCCTGTGCGTACAACATTTGTACATATCTTTAGCGTCATTTCATAACGTCTTGCTCAATAAAAAAATTACAACCCAGTCACCTTGCCTCCGCATGCTTCGCATAACATCGATTCCCATGGTACTTGGGATCTGCCTAATTTTTTTTCAAGAAAGCCTGGAGTTCCGAAACATATTGCGAAAGAAATGTTCATAAGCTTTAAGAAATTAGCATTAGTTGTCACAATTAATTGGCAAAATATACAATAATTGCATAAACTGAGGTAAGCCCACATGCAGTAAGTACTACAGCCTTTGAAGTGCTTCTTTTTTTTTTTTTTTTTTTTGTAGGACGAACACTGCTGCTGCTTCTGTATTCAGGGTGGTACTTTGTCACTAGCTTTTAAATAACATTCAGACGCAAAAGTTAAACAATGTTTCATGAATAAACATCAGGATGAATCTTGATAACGATAGGTAGATTCAGGATACATTCGCTTCAGAAACACTGGAGTTTGAAGCAAAATTTCCTTAAACCAGTGATGAGTAAAGCTTCAATGTGCCTTAAAACTTTGAACTGCATGCATCTTCGTAATTCAGTAATCAAACCAAGATATATGATCCTTCGCTCTTCCAACTTTTTGTTCCTTTAAGGTTTGCCCATCAGTTCTGATTACTCGAAAAATATTCGATAGGTCCAATATGCAATATTCGATTTCAGTACCAAGTCGAATAGACCACTATTTGGTTTGTTATTCGAAATTTTTTAGTATTAGCATGTCCCAAAGTGTTTGACTTAGAGCCAACTGTCACGACGCTGATCGACGCCTTCCTTTAGAGGGAAGCAGTAATGTGCGCACGACGACAGCTCACTAAACACAACAGAACACTGCCAAACGAACACAAGCAATGATAGAGGGAGGTGATGACACCAACTCGCCCAAAACTGGTAATCTTGAGTTACCAAGCATGTCGACTACATCCGTGATGACCAAAAAGCAGTTTATATAGTGTCCGCAGTGCTAATTGAGTGCGAATGTCAGTTTCATTAAGGACAGCAGCCCACTTTGGCACACTGATGAGGATATTACAAGCAGCGCTGGTTGGCGCATTCCTGCTCTGTTGACCAGCGCTATAGGCATCTAGTGTTCCGAGTAAAAGGAGTACTTCTGCAATATTTCCTTTCATAAGCCAGCATAATCAATATTATGCGAATTCAGCCAACGTTAAGGCAGCACTAACCACCATTACGGAAGGAATGCCGGACCATTAACCCAACTTGCCAGCCATCACCGACAGTTAGTCAACGTTGTCTAGTTCTGTCGAACATTTTGGCAACACTAACAAGCACTCGAAAACACAAACCCATAATTACTTCCTATTAGCCAGGGCCAGCAAACATTCGCCACAACTAGCCAGGAATAAAATGCACTATAGCCATCGTCACCCAACACTAGCCGCCACTAAACCAATATTACCCAGTGGTAGTAAACACTAGCAAATATTAGCAAAGACAAGCGAACAATCACTGTCGATCAGCTCACATTGGCCTGCGCTAGCCACCAATTATCCACTGCCAGCCGTAAGTAGCGTGCACTAAGCAATATAATCAGGTAGTAGCCGACATTACCCAGCCGTAGCCAGTATTCAACCCACATTAGCCAGCGGTAGTAAACTTCGAACAACACATAATAGGTACCATTACACAACACCAGCCGTGAGTTGGCTAACCAGTGAGTTGGTTAACCGATGGGAGTAAGTACAATGCATTTCATGAGAATATGTATTTATTTTATCTCCTGCTTCTTGAGGCATGACAGTTAAAGATGCGACTGTAATTGCACTTCTCGATTTGTGGACATAATATGCCGTTTATAACATACATAGGAAATGGCACGTCGTGCAATTGATGCGATTTAATACAGCATTATCCTAGTGCATGCATGCATATTTTAGCATTTAACACGTTAAGGACGCGAGCTGTACAGCTTCACGAAATATGTGTCAAATCGTTAGTGTTACTCATGTCGCGATTAACCAGAAGACGCGCATATCATGCCACGGATTTCATGGATGGTCATTCGCGTTTGCCATACAGGCAAACACGAATGGCTCGTTCGTTTTTTTTTGACACAACCTTAATAAAAACCAGCAGACAATGAAGCCAGTGAACTATAGGGGACGTTAATTGTACTATTTTAAGAGTATTGTAGTAATTGTGACATTGTTGTAAAGAAAGTAAAGTGGACGAAAAGACAACTTGCCACCGGCAGGGACCGAACTTGCAACCTGAGACTAGCGCGCCCGGTGCTCTTCCCAACTGAGTTACGGCAGTGGTCGACTACTCGTCCACTGAATCGGGTAATTACGCTCATGCAAACCTGAGAGTGTCAGTCAGCGCCACTCGAAGCAATGACAGCGGGTGTGGAACCCTTTTATTTTGCCAGCTGGCATCATGTAGCGCATGACCCGTAGTCCGAAGTTTGGAGGTTTGCCCACTGCCTGCGGCAAATTGCCTTTCGTGCACTTTACTTTCTTGACGTCTATATCACAATTACTACGATACACCTAAACAGTAAAATTGTCGTCCTTAATACTTTCTGGGCTTCATTCTCTGCTGGTTTTCATTAACGGACATGACATGCATGTCATGGCTTTCATGTCCCGGCCTGTCGTTCATGGTCGTCATGCACTCGTAGCGTGGCATGCAAATTCTTCTGTATACCTTGTGTATCTAGGTTACCGGCCTCGAGAACACAAAGACGTAGGTGGCGAGCAAATAGATAGATAGATAGATAGATAGATAGATAGATAGATAGATAGATAGATAGATAGATAGATAGATAGATAGATAGATAGATAGATAGATAGATAGATAGATAGATAGATTGATTGATTGATTGATTGATTGATTGATTGATTGATTGATTGATTGATTGATTGATTGATTGATTGATTGATTGATTGATTGATTGAGAGTGCGTTTCGTTCTCCAAAAACTGCGGCGCACTTAAAGCATTAAAACACCTATCTTTAATACCTTTCAGATGGCAACGATGACGAGGACGATAACGATGCGAAATACCGGACGGATAGACCATCATCAGGGCCGTCAGGAAGGAAGGGAACGACAAAGAAATCAGCTCCCACAACTACGACTAAGTCCACGACTAAGTCCACGACAATGTCTACGACTGGGTCCACGACTAAGTCCCACGACAACGTCTACGACTGGGTCCACGACAACGTCTACGACTGGGTCCAAGACAAAGTCTACGACTAAGTCCACGACAAAGTCTACGACTGAGGCCACGACAAAGTCTACGACTGAGTCCACGACTAAGTCCACGACAAAGTCTACGACTGAATCCACGACAAAGTCTACGACTAAGTCCACGACAAAGTCTACGACTGAGTCCACGACAAAGTCCACGACAAAGTCCACGACAAAGTCTACGACTAAGTCCACGACAAAGTCTACGACAAAGTCTACGACCACGTCTACGACCGAGTCCACGACCAAGTCCACGACCAAGTCCACGACCAAGTCAACGACTAAGCCAACGACTACGTCCACAACCACATCGTCGACAACCACCGGAATACGTAAGTACAATATGCGTCGACACTGCAATATACGTAGCAACAACGAAACATTTCCGGGCCAATTTGTGAGTCAGTGAACAACTCCATTTAAACGAGCAGATTGAGGCCGGTGTCAAGGCCGCAGCAGGCGTTGTAAAGAGGCCCTGTCTCAATGCCGCCTCCCGTGCTCGCTGGATGGCCCATATTTGATTTTGCCGATCTGAGCTAACCAGCGCGGCTTTCCATCGCGCCCCAAGCTGTTCTGAGGAGACTGCCTTTTCATGCTGTCTATTGTCACGTGGTTGTGACGTCGACAAAGGCAGCAGGCGACGTGTCCAAGACAAAACTACCGCAACACTGGACCCATAATCAGGCATGGCACTGGACGCTGGTACCCAGTGGCACTGGGCTTTGCAATGGGGTTGCACAATGTGTTTCGTTTATTTGTCTGTTTTTTTTTTGCGTTTGCTCCCGATTCATTACTACTTTTATACCCATATAATTTTTACGAATAGGCTCCTCATGGGCTAATGAAGCGGGGCTGCAAACATCTTTCTTTTTCAAGTCCGAGTTTTTATGCACGAAATTCTGGACTTCACAACGGATTACACTTCATTAGGAACTCTGTTTCTGAATTATACTCTCTCTCGCTCTTCCCAAAGTGCTGCATCCTGATGACAGATACAACATAAAGTGATAGCCATTCTGAGTGGAATTCATATTCCTAAAAGATTACGGTGTGGTTCGTAGAGCGCTGCCGCACTGTAAACAGAGTATGTGCTGGTGATTAAATAGTAAATTTTCAGCAAGACTGAGCCTACAGTATTCGAGCAACAAAATATAGCTGATTCAATGCGGTTGGTAACGTAAAGGTAAAGGATCAAGTGACCACCGCTCAACTTCAGTTTCATTTGACGTCAGGGCTGCGTACCCCCCAAGAAACAGGCTACTAAAGAAGTTTCAAATGTTCTACACTGCCTCGAGATCACGATTGTTTTGCTTTTTGATATCATTCTGGTAATATTTCGATATCTTTTTCCTATATTGTGCTCTAATGATTTTCTTCATCATTAAATGCTGTTTCCGTATAACATTATTGTGCAGTAATGTTCATGTTCAGTGATGCATTGCACGAAGTCAGATGTTCGTTTTTTTTTCTTTTCAGCCATCATTGGTCGCTCACCTGTGCATATTTGCACGGTATACTTTAGGGCGTTTGAGCTCGCCAACTCGCCATTGCCTCCGGATGGTATCTGCGATTATATATTCCACGATTCATTATATTCTACCGATGTCAAGGCCCAGGGCAACAACCTACAGCAACCTAATCATTACGTATACAATTTTGTTCAAGCTGCAAAAGCCCTCAAGAAAACAAGAGTCGGCTATAGCATTCTGAGACAGTAAGTAAAATGCAACTACGCACGCCTACACATTCAAAAGGCCCCAACACTGAATGTGGCCGCAAATACCGTCACTGCAGGTGTAAACACAGCTGTACCATCTGAAGACCTTAAAGGAGTACTGACAGGAATTTTAAATATTTTGGTATCGTTGCTCTAAATAAGAACACGGGTTTCGACAACCCCAGAAAGAGTACTGTGGTGCCTGGGAATGCATCGCATATATTTTTAATACCGCTATCTTAAAAACACATTTTGGGGGGCGGCTTTTCCGTGGCGTGTACTGGCATTGTGTCGTCACGGGGAGACAGATTCGCGACGTACTCGCTGCAGATCTGACATCTGCTGGTGGTACACGTAAACAACCAATGTCCCCAGCGACCCTGACAGTGATTTCTGTGATTTAGGCTGCATGCAGGACGCAGAGCTCGCAGACTCAGCGACACTGTGTTGACTCGTCGGGATAATGTGTATTGCGGTGGGGCTTGCTTTCTGATGCTCAGTGTAGAAAACATTAAAATCAAAGAAAATATTTTATGTGTTGGCTGACTCCGGTGTGCGGAGAGCGTTAACACTGCACACCAAGGAAACGAAAAATGTCCCTTTTGCGATGTCTCAAAATCGTGTCAGTTCACCTTTAAATCTGCCCAAGATAGTCGTGTCTAGGCCGCCTCAGCTGGGCGTTGTATGTTGACAACACGTGAAATGCACTTTTGATCTGAGCTTTCCAGTGCGCTTGGTATTTGGGCATATACGTTAGAAGAGTATCCGTCTGGCGTGCTTTCTGGTAAATAACACTTTTCATTTCATAGAGAACAAGATGTATCGTGCCATTGGCTGCCTCACTTAGCTCTCATCTTTGAATTTTATGTCGTGTTGCCATAAACTTGGACACTCTCTACAGGCACTTTTCATTGTAAACACTCAATGACCCAAAGAAAATCTCACATTCGCTCGCGCTGATTCCTCACTTTCTTTATTTTGCTTTATTCGGCAATGATCCCGCGTTGCCCTTGTGCTTTACAGCTGGGGGAGTGGGTTACAAAAGAGATACAATTAAATCTTCATTCATGTCTGTCCGCGCATCTCCGCTATTCATTCAACTTTGGCCTTACACATCCGGAGGCTGTGCTCTTCGGAGTTTGATAGTGACATGTGCGAGACGCGCCTGAACGGACGCTGCGCTGTGGACATAGGCGTGCGCACGAGGGGGGGGCAGAGGGGGCGGCCGCCCCCCCCTAGTCACCTTAGAGAGGGGGGAGCAAATTCTGCCCCATACATTGACTTAATAGGGAGGGGGGGGGGCGCTGCGATGAACCTCCTTGAAGGGGAACCCTGCGCACGCCTATGGCTGTGGATGAGACACGCGGAGCTTCGAAAGTGTGGGTGTGTGCAAGCGGGGTGGGGGGGTGGGATGGTGGATGCCTGGGTGGTGAAGGAACGGAAGTGAGGCGTAACGGAAGAATCGGTAGGCGCGAACAAAATTCTGAGCAGCCCAGACTGGTGCGGACGTATTTCACCTTGAAGACGGCAGACCATTTGAGTTGAATCAATGCAGGAGACCTTGCTTGAGTAAATCATTTGTTGTTGTTAGCCCCCGTCCTGTTCGTTTTTCACGTTGGCACTGCTTCAAGTTTATCTTAAAATGAGTCCGTAATATTTTTCTTTCTCAGGAGGCACTCTTGACATTATAATGGGTGCTTCACAGGCAGGTGTATCGCAGAGTTTCGGCAGGAGAACGTGCCTGCTGCGTCACACCTAACAGATACCGCACCACCACCGTCGTCGCTTCATTCTCTCTCGCACGCGGGGCCCCGATCTAAAAGGCGCGTACTCAACGTCGCCGAAACTCCGGCGCACGTAACCTTATGGCGCTTCACAGCGGATGGTTGCTAGATTTTCATTTCTTATGATATTAGGAAGGCATTTAGAAAGACGCGAAAACTGGTCATAATCAATGACGCTAGCATGAACAATTCGATACGTTAGAGCACTCACTTATGATTGAATGAGATTATCAGATGGTGGTAGTATGTGGCGTGCTTGGGGCATAAATAAGCAAAAACAACGCAGCGCACCATGCGGTGGCGAATTGCGTATGGACCGTGCGGGAGCG
The DNA here is from genome assembly GCA_030522465.1 of Rhipicephalus appendiculatus. Lineage (NCBI taxonomy): Eukaryota > Metazoa > Arthropoda > Arachnida > Ixodida > Ixodidae > Rhipicephalus > Rhipicephalus appendiculatus. The sequence continues at coordinate 4,114,218 of JALIZH010032999.1, forward strand.
AAGAGGACGGCGATTTTGTGCGCGGCGTGGCTGAAGACAGCGTGGCCAGTGACGTGGGCCGTGTGCGAGAGTCGGCATTCCAGGGCGGTACTCTCCTTCACTGGGTTTCTGGTTCACGAGAGAAGTCGCAGCCCTACGTCCTGTCGCCTCGGCCTGACACAGCACACTCGCATGTTCCCCTACGCGAAGACCGGGCCAGGGACCGGGCCAGAGGATGCAGAGTTTCACCGCTTCGTACAGACGGGCATACTCTGGGGTCGGCCGACGAGCACGCAGACGTCGGGTGCGTCAACCATAGAGCAGTTATCGTGAGCACAGTGTCCTTGGTTGAACGGCTGTGGAGCAGAACTCTGTGGCTCTATACGACTAGCCCACGAATTGAAATGGGGCCAATACAAATTGGCCCTTTTTCACCAACGTCAGATCGGGGAAACCAATACGGTCTGACATGAATACACTTCGCAACTACGTATGCGGACTTCCTGCAATCGATGCCGTTCATGTTACTGAAGCGCTTACAGAAATGTTCTCTCGCATCGGTTGGCCTAAGGAAATGGTCAACGACCAGGGAGACAAGCTTTACATCCGACTTAATGAAACAGGTTGGTTGGCTTCGCTCTTTGAAGCAGCGCAAGACGACGCCATACTATGTAATGGCGAATTGCCTCGTAGAGAAATTCAACGGCACCCTTAAGATGATATTAACGAGAATGTGCCAAGAGAGACCACGATCATGGGACAGGTAACTCGCCCCGCAGCTTTTAAATGCGAATGCATTTCTTAGTCGGGCTATGTCAGGCGCATCCGGTGTTGTCCGCGGAGGAGGAGGAGGAGGATAGGTTGAGGAGGTGTCCGCGCGCCGGCAGGTGTTATCTCTCCACTCTCACTCCCTCTCCCATAGCAACAGCTGTGGGCGCGCGCGCTTATCCTCGCCCCTAGCAACCGGAGCAGGTGGTGCGGGCGGAGTAGCGGAGAGTGAGTGGAGAGGAGGAGCGCGCTCTGGTGTGTGAGGGCGCTCGCATCGCGGGAGCTCGGCGGAGCTCCCGCGTGTGTGGAGAGAGTGTAGGAGAGGGTAGGTGCAGTGCTTCGCCGCTCCTTCTCTCGCCGTTCGCTCTCTCTCCACCCTGCGCCCCACTCTCCCGTCCACTCGCTCGCACGTATATATAAATGGAGTGAAGCGCGCGCGAAATGCATTCGCATTTCCTCACGATTCCCTTCGGGGAGGTGGGGGGAATTTTTTTTGCATATCGCGAAGTTCCACAGGGAAGCCTCTCGTGCTCCCCAATTCAGCTAATTTATGGTCGTCATGTCCGACAGCCGCTGACAGTAGCTCCGACAGAGAGCTGAGGACAAATGTGGAGCTCGATGGAGAAACACGGGCAATGTACACATACGTCTTTTACTTGCCAAATCGGCTGGAGGAGATATGCAAGATAGCGCATGAACAATTAGAAAAAAGCTCGGCTCGTGTCCAGCAAAGGACGCTTGGCACGAGCTTCTTCCTGGGGCTACAGGGAAAGTCGTCCCAGGAAATTTCGTTCCGCCGACACTTCTTATATTGTTGCCAACCGACTTCAATAAGTTACTGATGCAATGGAAATGATCATTCCCAGTTATTGAGCGGAGAAACTACGTGGATTACGTCATTTAAGAGCCTGCAGGAAAAGCATATATATATATATATATATATATATATATATATATATATATATATATATATATATATATATATATATATATATATATATATATATATATATATATATATATATATATATATATATATATATATATATATATGCTCAAGAAGTAGGAAGAGAAAGAGCTTAGCCAGCCCCAACAGGTCTCGGTTGTTACAGAGGATAATGATAAGTCCACTGAAGGGCAAGAATTTGAGGTGAATCATATGCCAATATTGAACCTTCAATTCACGTAGTTTTGCACCGATGTCAACCTATCCACATATCTCACAAGGAAAGGACAAAGCCACAGTGCATCGTGAGGTCCCGCTCACGTAAAAAGCATTTAGAGCACTAAAAATGATTGCCGGTGATGCGCCAATCCACCTCGCACCCTTCCTCTCGAAGGGGTTAGCACTCCATTCGGACTCCTCTAATACTAGCCTGGCGGCAGTGTTGCTTTAGATGGGCATCATGTCACTTACGCTAGTCGTAACGTATTCCTCATGAAGACCCGCTATGCTAAAATCGAGCGGGGATGCGTTGCATTTGTATGGGCCGTACACAAGTTTCACATTTACGCGTATGGAAAGCCTTTCATTGTGCAGTCAGACTACCAGCCATTACAGTACTTAAATTATGCCAAACACCTCAACAACAGGGTGTTGAGGGGGAAGTCTCAATTTGCAATAGTATTATTCCTTTTATCTTCAATGCACAAAAAGCTGTGACAACGTAGGAGCAGATTAGGTGAGTCGTGCTTAACATGCAACCAGCTGAACCAGAAAGAAATGGAAAACGTGCTGTGCATTAAATATTTCATGTCATGCCTCTCTCTAGAGTAGTTGTGAATAACTCTTGAAAAAGGGGTATTGTGATATTATGTGGTGGGCACGGGTTTATAAATAAGCAAAAAGAAAACAGCGCGTCGTGCGGTGGCCTATTGTGCCCTCAGAATGTGTGCACCGTGTGGTGGCGAATCGTGTATTGCCATGTAGTCGGGGCGTTGACGAAGGCAGCAGTGGACGTTTTCAAGGTAAAACTCTTTATTTTGGCGAACCTGCGTCCGGGAAATGAAAACTACAGCAATACACACTCCACACTGAGAGCGGCGAAAATAGCGCCGGCTGTCAATAATTTGACAAGCGGTAAAGCACACCGTCCTTTATATATGTTGAAGAAGCTAAGAGTCATGATGTCACTCTGAGCTACGATTCATACTCTTTCTCTAATCGGCATTGCCAAGAAACAAACTGGGGCTGCCAGATTTATCGCAAGCTTCCTGAAGAGCCGGTGAATGAAAATCGCACGGCTACCTCAGAAGTCATTCAGGTCAGTTTTTTTTAGCGCCAGCAGTAGATACCGTTCATGATTATAATAATATTATTACTAGTAGTGTTATGATTGATTAATTATATAAATATTATAGATAAAAATGTAATAATATTAAGAATAGTAATAACAGTATTGTTATTCTCAAAGTTTCGGATTCTATGCCGGCCGTGGGCACCTGCATTTGGGAGGGTAACATACGACAAAGCTCGTATGCCAAGATGTATTCTCGTTTAAAGTATATTAACTCTATGAAAGTCAGAGTGGTATCCCTGCTACTCACTCTGCATTTGTGCTACCCTAAATCGCACACTCTTTGCTCATTTTACCTGTAATATGCCATCGAGAAATCATTTTATAATAAAGCGTAATTGCTTATAAAGAAAATTGAAAGTATGTGGCATCCATATTTATATCCCGCTAACGTTCGTAGAACAATTATTTCTCTTTTCAGGAGCATTCATTATGTCATCAGAGATTTTAAACAAAACCATACGTTATTTTTGGCGATGACTACTCCTAAGAATGCAAATTTCGGTGTCATCAATTTTGAACAAGATGATGTAACAGAACAGGAGCTAAAAGAAGCGCTTATGTCTTTGAAGGTAAGCAATTATGCTTGACTAATCGCTGCCTATTTGTCTGCGAGCACTTTTTTTTATGCTTTAAATATTGTACTCTCGCACTACACTGAGTATTCTTCCCATTATGGAAAGCATCGTAGACAGTTTACGCTGACAGTCTACAACGTAGTGTCAAGACTCAGTCATTCCAGTAATAGAACGCGCCAGGGTTGACTTGTGCGTGACTTGAGGCCACTTTACGTCGACGAAACAAACCAATGGCAAAATAAAGAAAATTGTTATTTTTTTTAATTCCGTTTGTACTTTATGAAAAATGCGAAGCAGCCGCCAGCAAAGGGGCGCATACATCCGCTTGGTTTGTGCGTCTTTGACGCAAATGAAGTCATTCATGTCATGGAATTTAGTTCATTACATAACGCATGTTTGTCATGCACGCACGCATGAACAATTTGGCATATGCCATGCTAATGAAACGTGTATTCTGGTATACACAATGGATGACCCGTCACTAATGCTCGTAACGCACTTATGTCATGCCATACCAATTTTGGTATATATCCAGTTAACTATACGGCCGGAAGCACAACATGAGCGTGGCAAGTAAATCATGCCGAAAAATGGCATTCATGTCATTATTTTCATGTTAACACCTGTCATTTATGTTCGTCATACAGTCACGTTCCCCCAATACACATGTCAAGCTAGTAAACGGCCGCGAGCGCACCAAGAGCTTGGCATGTAAGTCATGTCGTAGATGACAGGCATGTCATGATTTTCATGTTGCCACCTGCCATTTATGCTCGCCATACAGTCACGTCACGCAGTACCAAATTTGGTACATGTCAAGCTAGCAAAACGGCCACGAGCACACCATGAGCGTGGCCATGTAAGTTATGTCGTACATGACCTACATGCATGTGATAATTTTATGTTAGGCACCTGTGATTTATATTCGTCCTACAGAAATGTCTCTTTGTACTAATTTTGGGTTATATATTCACTAAATTAAACGACCCCGATCACCCCGAGACCACGGCATGTAAATCATGCTGAACATGACGTGCGTGTCATGATTTGCACGTTAGAATCTGTGACATGTTGACATGTGACTGTATGACATGTCATACAGTCATGTCATGCCGTACCAATTTTGGTAAATATCCACGTGAACGAAACGGTCGCAAGAGCACCAAGACCATGGCATGTAAATCATGTCGTTCGTGACATGCATGTCGCGATTTTCATGTTATGCCTCGTCATTTATGTTCGCCATGCAGTCATGTTATGTCATACCAATTTTGGTATACATGCCTTTAACTAAACGGCCAGGAGAGCACAAAGTCGTAGGCGGCTAGACAGACAGACAGACAGACAGACAGACAGACAGACAGACAGACAGACAGACAGATAGATAGATAGATAGATAGATAGATAGATAGATAGATAGATAGATAGATAGATAGATAGATAGATAGATAGATAGATAGATAGATAGATAGATAGATAGATAGATAGATAGATAGATAGATAGATAGATAGATAGATAGATAGATACGCTCAAAGTCGCCGAAGTTCGCTAAGAAATGCTTCGCATTTAATACAGCGCGTCAAAGATATATCAGCAACAATATGAAGCTGGACTCTTCATCTTCGCTGAGGTATCTGTAATTGAAGCTGGACTGGTATTATTGTAACTTTGTACCAATCTCGTCTACGGCTTCAAGAAAAAAAAACAGCTTCAGCGGTTGATGTTCCTACTTAGTTGTTGGCCCAACTAAATAATTCTATCTATTGTAACTCTATCATTTGTAACTCTATCTATTGTAGGCAAACTGTATGCAGGCGCACTGAAAGTATAATAATTTATTACTTTATTTGCAACTCACCTGCTGCTTGGAGACCAAGCAAGAGGCAAAAATATTGCGCTCGTTATACTCCGCTTTTGCTTATTCAAAATCATATTATTTTCTGTTGAATGCTAACAACTGTATACGTAATATCACTTTTTTTCTATTTGGCTACAAATTTGGCTCTAAAATTAAATGCGTGGCTACTTTGGCTACTTCTAGCTTCAGTTCTGGCTCCTTTTCAAATCTGCCCCACGGCAACCCTGCACCTTGCCCTAGTGTGTGATTCCTTGAGTGCATGGTTCCGGGTTGCATATATATCTAATGTACTTTGATATTTCTATGCCAGAAGTATTAGTATGTACGAAAAAATTTGAATTCTCATACTATTAGTTTCTTCTAGGTTTAGCATAATTTTCATCGGGACTTGTGAGCATGCCATTTCATTTTGCCTTACAAAAAGAATTTAATTACGAGCGCAATACAGCAAAGTAGGGGTCTCAAACACGTGGCCTGCGGACCACATGCAGCCAGCCGACCTTTTGCTAAACGCCCGCGGCCCTGCACGACACTCTTCATCCCATATTTAGGACTTTGTGGCTGTTTGTGACATTGCTAAATGGTGCTCGCATTATTTTCTCACCCATCACGATCAACAAAGGTTTGTTCGGTCGAGCTACACAGACGTGACTGGTCTTAAGATTTTTTTTTCTCCAGAGGTACTCTATGCGGTCACCTTGTGTTCAGAAATAACCGCGGAACAAAAGAGCTCTATATTTAAGGTTCCACGGTTCAGATTTTAGCCATTGTGGAGATCGGTGTAGATATGTTCCCGAATCCTGACGCCAAATAGCCTTCAGAAATTACCAATATATGAGACATGAGAACGGCCTTCTTTCAAATCACGACGTTAGTAGACATTTTGTACAGTGCTTGACATCACGCAAATGAGCTAATGAAATTGAGTGGAGAACCTATGCAAATTTTTCCTGGGCGGGACAGAAAGGCTGTGGACGAAGCTTATATTAATTTTCAGGTTGTAACCAGGCTGTAGCATTTTCCTCCGGAGTACATGTTCCGGGGGGTTATATATGTCCCCACAAATATGTACAGCGAAGAAACGGACCATGCCGAACAATGTCTATGCAGAGAGCAAATACAGCTACACTAAAGAAAGTGTAAATTTTCATTGTACGAATACACGAACAATGTCTGGAGTATCATCTCAATCGGAACAAAGAAGTACCTTATTTTGATGCAGTTTCTCGCGTTTTCAATTCTAGGATCTGAAGGACTTTGTGACGAAGACCAATGTTCCAATGGGCATCACACTATTTGCTCTGGCCGGAAGCGCAAGCAAACTCTGCTCATTTGCAAGAGATGCCTTCAGGTACGATTTGCTGAAACACAGCATTCTATTACAACAGTCGAGAAGAGACGGTTGCAGCAAACAAATTATCACAGTGTGAAGAGTTTTATTGGTTGTTCAAGGACGTTTTATGGTTGTCAGCGGTGAGGCAGCGTGAAAAACCGTAAGAATACTGGAAGAAATTTCGGTATGCACACGTGAGGTACTGTTTTTCTTTATCATGAGGATCTGCCGTAACTGATAACTTCGCCACTTACACAGGGTGCTCAAAGTTGTGGACCACTGATGCTCCGGCCAATTCTGGTTTTTAGCAATTGTGTCAAACCTGTGCAGGTTACACATCAAGGTCATCCTTCCTCTCATCAAACGCCACCAGCAGCTTGCTTGGGGTAAAACGGAAGCTATTATCCTTTTCACTGCTCTCGAGTCTAGCCTGGACGGCAGTTTTTATGCGCCGTTGCAAACGGAGTCGTTCGAGTTCTATCTCGTGCTACCGTTGCTTTTCTCTCTGAGCCATATCATCTTGTGTCTGTCTCTCCTGCTACTCCCTTTCTTCCTTTCCCTTCTCAGCTGCCAACCTCTTTCTATCTCTGCTGATCTGTTTACTTTGGCCGTCTGAACCATTAACCTCTCTCTTTCCAGTTCTACTTTTAATGGCTGCTCTCATTATTCCTTGGCCTTCTCATTTTCCAGCATCTCTCTTTCTAGCTCTGCTGCTCTCGCTCCCTTCATCTGTCACACTTTTGCCTCTCTATCTTCCTTTGCCCTCTCAACCGCTAACCTCTCTTTTCCAGCTCCACTTTCAACTGCTGTTCCTTCGTCTTTCTTTCTTTCTTTCTTTCTTTCTTTCTTTCTTTCTTTCTTTCTTTCTTTCTTTCTTTCTTTCTTTCTTTCTTTCTTTCTTTCCTTTCTTTCTATGTATTTCTTTACCGTGTTTGTGGTCATTCATTCCATACACGGTATAATCTTCTGTTTTGTTTCTGTCTAGCAGCCCTGAAGTCCAGGCCTTCCCATACACCGGGAGCTAGAACGTCATCTAGTCTCAGCGATTTCTCCCACTGTTCTCGTTTCATCTCACTACTTCCTTTCCTCAGCTACGAGGACTTATGTCCGAGTACTCGCGCTATAGAACGCTTCGCCTGCCACGTAATCAAATAAAGGGAGTGGTTATATGGTTTTAAATCTTCATATTGGTCAGTGCGCGCCTTTCGCTTGGTCTTGCGCACCCTGCCTCGCTGAAGTTTCTGTAGCGGAAAAAAATAAAACGAGATACTTATGAAGAAACACGGCAGCAGGATACAAATAACTGCACCACGGTGCCCGTCACGATGCCCGTCAAACAAAACCGAGCTGCGTGCGCAAAATATCCGCCTAACTTTCAACTATCAAAACACTCCCTGCGCGCAAGTTAGCGAAAACGCGTTGCAACTCACTGAACCGTTTACGATGGCAATGTAAACTACTCGAGGCTCTTTCTCCCTACTTTAGACACACTTTGCACCAAAAAGGTCCTGTCATGGACGCCGGAATATATCGTCGCAACCCCGTTAAAGGAGAGACAATCGGCGGGTAGATTTCAAGGCCTGACGTATCGGCCCCCCGAAACGCAGCACGAAAACACACGGCAAATTTCAAGGGTGCGCCCTTTTCTGCGCGCCAGCGACGCCGGTTGTGTTCCTAAGATTGACTCACAGCTAAGAGTTGATGAAACAAACAAAATATATTCTCAGTTAAATCAGTACGACCATCACACAAACATGAACTTGGCTGGAGTCAATCACAACTCACATGAGTCTTACAAACAATGGCGAACATTTAATTACGTGCGCTCAATCGAGCACTCGAGAATATCCCAGAACAATGAGTTATTTCATATTCACCGGCCTGACGAGTCGCTCAGCGTAGACTGTAGCGTGACGAGTCGTTCCCCTTTACAGCCGGTGATCCCGTCCCATCGGAGACAATGTCTTTAAAACATTTCACTGCTCCCACGGGATCACATCATCAAGACCGATTGACGGCACTATACATCATAAAAGAACGCTTCTTCGCTGACCCGCCAAGCCACACTCTCACTTGCACAACATAACTTCTACCTTCACTGACTCACTCACTGGCATACCGTCGCCGCGTGCTTACATCGGATCGCACTCGGGTTCGCGAAGGTTCGATATGACTCATCTGCTCGAAACACATCGAAAACTTGTGGAAAGGACGAGCTCTCTCTCGCATGTTCGTCTGTGGTGGCCAACGTAGCACGTCGATTTCTCAAATTTCTTCGATCTTTGAGGCAGCTAGGCTGTCTCGGCGCCATCTTCTGCGGAGGGGTGAGAGATGTGCGCTTTGGAGAAGCAACCACTGCTGGCGCCTTGAATCGCGGTGCACGCCGTGTTTTGACACGCTTTTGAAGCACTCGTTTCGTGACACTTATTGTGCGTATCATTGTACCTATTTTAAATGGGCAAGTAAACAGGCTCTGACTTACTTTTACACCTCCTAACAAGCTCGCTAATTCGTACGGACGTAAGGACGATGCTTGACAGGCCTGTTTTTATGAATTCTATGGTTACTTTGCTTTGTATAGACTGCCCAATTATATATTGCGCGGTTCTCCCAATACACCTTGTGAGTCAGCGCTGTTTTTCAGAACATTTTTACAGTTCTTCGGTCTCTTGTGATGTTTATTTTTAGTGCACAATGTGCGCATGATTATCAGTGATCTGTAAGCAAGGTGGTGAAAGGATGCAACGCGCTCTTGAAATTATTACTTTACGACCTTTGCAACCAGTTAGGCCTGAGAGAGGAACAAATAGTACTCATTTTTCTTCACTGGCGACAACGTGCGGTAAATATGACTGATTTTTCTGTCAACAGCACGGTGTTTACACCTGATGTAATGGCGGCATATGCTTACATAAGGCAACTGGATGGCAAGCTTCCGAACTGCAGAGCGCAGGTGCCAATGCCTCTAATAGACCCATTCAGTGTATTTCCGGATCTTCCTTTTGGGAACGCAATGGTAAGCAGTTGGTGCAAATACTTCTAATAACTAAGTCGAGTCCATATTCTCGATTCATCGTTGCCATTCTATGCTGTCTGAAATTATCGTCATAGACTAAAGGAATCGCAGGCTCCCGAGGGTCAGTTATAGAAATAAAGTAACCTTTGTGAGACTGGCCTCCCTCATAACAAGTAGCACTTAGGCAGAATGCAAGGGTTAGCTTGGCCATCCGTTTACGAATTTTTTTCTGTGGGTGAAATGTGTCGGCAATTTATGCATACCTATCTAAATTGCTGCGCAGTCACTGGTGCTTTGCACACATCCTTGAATGTACTGAACTACTCATGTCTCATATGCAGGTTAATTAAGCACGATTATTACGCCATATAAATAATAGAAGCATTCAAGAAGACGGTACATAAATGCACATGAAGCGTTGAGCAATTCTTTTGTACTATCTTTAACACAACACCATTTCAAATTCTCAATTTTTTTGTCGACGTCGCCAATAGGCTCCGTGAGAATTCCCAAGGGTGATAAAACTGCTCCGCGAGTCATTTTTTGTGTTGTGCGAATTAAAGCGTATGAGGACAGCCAACGAATCGCGGCTCAAGCGGATGGGCAACGCGCCGGCCTTCTGTCCACGCGGAAGGCCCGTTGGGGCACGGAAGGGCGTGGGGTGGAGAGGGGACTGCGTGGCTACCGCAGGAATTCTTAATAATCAGTTTTGGCGACTCCGCACGTTAGCTTCCCAAGCCACAGATACAACAGTAAGCACCGTCCTGTGAGCTAGTGACTGAGTGGTTGTGGACCCCAATAAGGAAGCGTGGTCTATGCCCAAAGTTCTTGCACACTATGTTGGCCTGTTGGTCATCATCGACCATTTGAGTGAAATAACCTATATGATAGCGCGGCTCACACCCAGCGGCCGACTTTCTGCACGAACTCAAGTTACGCACGTCGCCCGGCTAAAGACGTACTAAAACCTCGGTGATACCGAATCACATGGGGTAGTGTTTAACATCCGTGTCACCCGAAATCGATATCACCCAAAACCAGCAAGAAACGCATTTTCGCAATTTATTTACGCGGGAAGAAGTTCCCGGACACCCTTCTGGACTTTCTTCTTCGCCAGGTCGACCATCAACGAAGCTTGGAACGTAAAGAACTGCGCTGACGTGCTTTCACGAACACTCTCCGACGCCACGCCGTGCCCTCATGATGTCCAGGGCATGCATTATCTCGATCGTCGAGGGCTGCTCACTGGCTGACGAGAGTTGCAATGTGGGCTTGTTGGTGATTCATTTGAAAAGATTTGATGAAGCGCAAAACGACACACGGACACAAGAAGGCACATATAGCGCTGTGTAGTGTCCATATGTGCCTTCTTGTGTCTGTGTGTCGTTTTGCGCTTTATCAAAGCTTTTCCAATGCTCACTGGCGCTGCAATCGTCGTCGTCTTCGTCGTCGCTGCTGGCCATTTCGTTATATGATGGCGCCACTTGGTTCACTATTTCGTCGACGGTGCGCAGTCCACACGTCGCAAGATCGTCGTCTGCGGAATACTCAACGCCAAACTTCTCCCACTCCTCTATGTCGTCCTCCGACTTCTGCGAGGTTATCGCCCCAGACTCCACAACGCCGCGTTTGCCAAAACAGTTCGCTATAGCTGCGGGCGAGACACGATCCCACGCCATGGCGGTGAAGTAAATTGCGTCCAAAAGGGGTTATCTGCACGTTATCGTCTTCGCATTCGATTTTCACCAAGAGACGACGCACCAGAAGTCTTTTGAAGTAGTGTTTGGCCTTCCTTATGCTGCCGGCACCTAACGGCTGTAGATGGCTTGTCGCGTAGGCGTGCAGAAAAACTAATTTCAGATTACCAAGCGTCACTTCCTTAGGGCGTGCGGCGCACTGATTCCAGAACCAGAAGGCTGGATGTTCCTGTTTTAGATGCGAAGCAGCTCTTTGACTCACGTGTGTAACGCCGTACGTACGTGCGTCCGTACAAATGCGCCGCAACGCGTTCCCCTTGGCGTAGGTGTTGGAGCGTTGCCAAGTAGGTCACGCCACAGCTGCGCGTTGACGTCATGCTCCCCTCGCACGCTTCCCTCGCATGTGCGCGCTGACGTCACTCTCTCCCTCACCCGCAGCATGCTCGAGGCAGCGCCCGCAGCTGCCGGCTGCTCCGCCCGCTCGCAACACCTCTGAACGTGTCACTTCTCTCCCGCTTCACCCTCTCCACCGCCCGCAACGCTCGACCGCACGTCGAGTGGAAACACTCTTTCGGCTCGTTTATCTGCGATGACGCCCGTTTCAACCGGGTCAACGCCGTGCGCACCGCTGCTGCTTCGCATCCCATCAGGGTTCCCTTCGGGGAGATGGTCCAAGTTTTTTTGGCTCGTAATCTTTCAGTTCAAGTATGTCAGGAACTGAAGAAACATCGCCGACGTCATCCAGGCCTTCTTGCTGGCCATGTAAGTGCACGAAAGGCGACCGGTCAACTTGAAGCAGTGAGGATTTTGATAGTGGCCAATGACGGTGACCTTCATCTTCTCCAAGCCGTCGGTGTTGCAGCAAAATAAGACTTACGCGCTGCTTACTTTTCCGGCCGCCTTGCCAAGATTCGCCCTTAAAACAAAGGCTTTTTTTTCGGGCTGCAGGTTATAAAGGGGACCGGCCTCATCTGCAGTAAAAATATTGCCCGCTTCACAGACAGCAATGAGTGAAGGCAGCGTGCTTGAGATCCAGTCGCTAACAAGGAGCGTCATCGACTTTTTTCTTGCCTTCGCCGCTGACGGTTTTGTACGCTAGACCATGTGTAGCCTCGAAACGGTGAATTCATCCACCGGATACCTGAAAGCTGTCCACGCCGAGTGACAATGCGATGTCAAAGCTCGTATTCCAGGGTGTGTTTAGGTAGTTAGAAAATAAGTATACAAGAGTTGTTCAGTTTCCTGGTTGCTCGTGTTTCCGGAATCGTCGTAAAATTTCGACTTAGAAAATTTCATGTGCTCGATTATTTTTGTGGATTGCCCACTCATTTCGTTGCTTTCTCTCTTTCAGTCTGAAGCAGCTAAAATTCTCAAATGTGCTTCTGACGGAATTTCTTCCGTGAGCAAAACTGTCCTTATATCGTTTGCGGGAAGATTTTATGTCCTCGTTGGAGAGCCTAACTACGAGCCGGGCGATAAGTGCGATGACGTACTGGAATTCAATGAATTCATCTCATTTGACCTAGGCACGGTAAGGGTTTTATTGAGAAACATGATTTCTATAAGACTCTGATTACGCTTTCTCTTTCTCCAAGTTCGAACAGAATCAGTGGACCACGTACCAGTGAATTTGCCGTCACATTTTGTGCTTTGTGTGTGACAATGAAATTCAACTGCCAATATGCACAGCAGGCTTCCGATATTTTTAAACATGCCCGGGAAAGTTTCGTCTGATGTTTTAAGCTTATACTGTCTCTATTTTATTGCTAGAGAAATTATATCGACTCCCTCGGCAGGCCTTTGCCGTCGGCGCCGCCATGCCCGTTCCGTGTCACGCCGTGCCACGCACGTTTACTGCATTATTTTGATGTATTCGTGTGTCAGCCACAAGAACTGCTGTCAACGCTCGGCGCAGACCTGCGTAGCAATGTTGGGGAAGCTTCGCGGTTGTTTGAGACCAATGTTTTTTAAGATTACGCGCAGAACGCGAAAAGTCAACTTTATTCCAGAGTTTGCACGAGTATGAGTGATAACACTGTAAAGTTTGATGCGTGATGTGTGAGAGACGGCGTGTTCCAGCCATGGTCAGATTATCGACGGACCGACGCTCTGTTCGCCGCTCTCAGTGTAGAGCCTGAATAGCTTGTACTTCAACCTTTCATTTTCAGGGGACAAATGCACCCAACTAAATAGTTACGTATTTCGGGTTCTACTCGAGTCTCCTTCACCTTCACGACCACGTGACATCTGGTGTAGATGCTGGTTCGTCCATGTTCCCGACGCCCACACTAAGTCGGGATACAAGTCCTAATAGTCAAAAGGAAGGACCTAAAAACATCCCGGACCGTCGAACCTAGCTGCAGGCAGCTAGGACGGAAGCCAGAGCATGGGCCCCTTCCAGATAACTTGGTAGAAGAGCTTGTTGACAACCGTAGCTGCCTTCGAAGAGACGAGGACCGCTGAAGAAGTTCTTATAGCTGTTCCTGGAGTCCGAGAGGCACCCGTGCAACTTCGAAGGGCCACCGCAATGGCCATTTCTTCTGCTTCGTGGGTGAAGTTGGTAACTACCGTGGCTGCGTTGACGAGCGAGCCATGGGTGTCCACCACGGAGACGGCGTAGGCGCCTCGATTCCAATATCTTGCAGCGTCAACAAAGAGGGACTTGCGTTTCGTTGCGCATGATCTTGGCGAGTATGGCCTTGGTTCTCGCTTTTCTCCGTCCTTCGTTGTGAGTCGGGTGTATGTTTCTGGGAATCGGATCAACTGTTATCGCTTTCGTGGCGTCTTTGCAAAGTTGTGACTTCTCTGGCGGCATGAAGAGGGGCTGAATGCCGGCTTCTAACAAGATCTCGTTGCCCACCCTTGAGAGTGAGAGCGGACTAATTTAGGCGTGCCGCTGTGCCTCAAAGAGTTCGGTAGCTGTATTGTGCAGGCCCAATTGGAGTCGTTCCGTACTAGTGTTTCGAGGGAGGCTCAGGACCCTTTTAAATCCTGTTCTAATTGGTGTATCGATTTTGTTGAGCTCCGTCTTCTTCCAGTGGAGGAAAGGCGTGAAATGCTTTGATGAGGTTGTCCTCTTTCAGGCCGTCCCTTACTGCTGGCGACCCGTGATACGACCCTGGTGAAGCTTGAGTACACTCTTTTGTATGCGTTTGAGTGCCTCCACGTTGTCACCGCTGTAAGCCCCAATGACCATACCCAGGACCTTGATTATGTTACACCTGGGGATACTGCCTCCGTCCCTGGTGTCTAGGGGAACGGGGAGGGAGCTAAGGGGCTGTCCCTTCCTGGGGCCGTGTTTGCACAGAAGGAGCTCTGATTTGCTGGAAGACAGCTTCAGTCCCGTATTTTTAAGGAAAGCTTCTGTGGTGCCCAGCGCTTGCTCTAAGTTCTGCTCCAGAGTGCCTAGTGGGCCGCTCGCAGACCAAATGGTAATGTCGTCCGCGTAAATCGTGTTTCCTACCCCCTGGACTTTCTAGAGTTGGTTGGACAGATCGTGCATTGCGATGTTGAGAAGAAGCGGCGAAAGCACTGACCCATGCGGGGTGCCGATGTTGCCTAGCTTGTGCTCTCGGCTTCTGATTTTTCCGATGTTTATGGTGGCCGTTCGGTCAGCCAAAAACGATCTTACATAGTTGTGGAAATTTACTCCGAGATCTAAAGTGGAGATTCCTTTGAGGATGTGTTCGTGCCTGACCGTGTCGAAGGCCTTGGTTAGGTCGAGCGCAAGGATGCCTTTTACGTCCCTGGATTTATTGTCTATGACGGCGCTCCTGATGAGGAGCATGGCGTCTTGCGTTGATAGTGATTTTCGGAAGCCGATGAGATTGTGTCGGAATAGGTTGTTTTCTTCAATGTGCTGTGCAATTATATTGTGAATGGCATGTTCGGCGACCTTCCCGGAGGCACGAAGTAAGGGAGATAGGTCTCAAATTATCTGCACGGAGCGGTTTTCCGGGTTTGGGGATGAGGATTACATTGGCCAGCTCGCCATTCATCCGGTACCCGGTCTTCAGTCCATACATCGTTGATTTTGCTCGTAATGATTTGTATGGCCTTTGTCATCTAGATTTCTGAGCAGTTTGTTTGTGAGTTCCATCTGGACCGGGGGCCGACCGGCCGTTTAGGTCGTGAATGGCGTGCACAATCTCCGAGACCTCGAAAGGACGATCCAGCGAGTGTTGAGGTGTCCCCTTGTACTCGCGTGTCGGGTCGTCCCAGGGGACAGATTTGCTCTCTACCGGTAGGTATATGTCTGCCAGGGTGTCCAGCAAAGTCCCGGGGAGACTAGTGCCTTCATGCGCGTGCAGATGGACGAGTCTTTCGATCATTATCCGGGCATTGCGGTTTGTTGCTGTCGGCGAATAGGTTCTTGAGAAGGCTCCACTTGCTTCCCCTTCTCATTCTGGCGTCCGCCTCATTACAAACCTCGTCCCATTGCTGCGCACTCAGCTTTCTGGAGTGTTCTTCGATCTTTTTGTTTATTTCCGTTAGTTTAGATCTCAGCCTGCTGCTTAGCTTCTGCTGTTTCCATCGTTCTCTCAAGACGTTCTTCGCCTCCAGGAGGTGTGCGAGTCTGGAGTCCATGGCTGGCACCTCCAGGTCCAAGGTTATTTTTTTAGTGGACATTAGCCACAGTACTTTTCAGATTTTCCAGGAACTCTTCGAAGGTGTCTCCTTGTCTGTCCTCGCTACACCTCATGCTTCGGAAAAGGTCCCAGTCGACGTACTTGTACGTCTTGGGAGGAGCGGGTGTGATGCGAACGTTGATTTCTAGGATGAAATGTTCACTGCCAAGGACCTCTTGCAGGTTGTCCCACGACCCTTCCGCGTTTCGCAGCAACGTCAGGACCGGGGTGGTGTCCCGCTGAACGGAATTGGCCTCTGCGTGTCGGGAGTTTTGAGTCCGTGATTAGTTTCATGCCGAGGGGGGTTCGCACACTCGGTAAGGTTAATCCCTTTCCTTTCATTGGTGGCGTAGCCCCAGACATTGTTGAGCGCATTGAAGTCGCCGGATACGATCAATGGCCGGTCCTTGGCTTGCGACGCGGCCGATGTGAGAAGTTTGGTAAAGTTCCTGAGTCGGCCAGTCGGGGAACTGTAGACGTTTAGTATGTAAAGGTGGGCGTTAAGGGCTCGACTAGGAATGATTTCTGTTAGCATGGAATTCCAGGCCTTTCTTGTATGTCGGTGTGTCCCTTTCCATAAAGCTGACGTCTTTGCGGATAAGGGTGGCAATTCCGCTGGCTTGTTTGAAGTCGGGGTCCAGGGTCAGCCTGGAAACCCTGTACCCCGAGAAGGACATGTTTTGAATGTTCTTTTCCGCCCCGCACTCTTGTAAGGTGATCACGTGTGGCTTTTCTTTACATGATCTGACCAATTGCGTTAGGTTAGCTTTCTTTTTGTTGAATGAATTACAGTTCCATTGACAGGTCTTGAAAAAATGCGGTGCGTTATCCATGGTGTTGTTTTGGCATGACCCCCCTGTATGTTGACCTCACCTATTGGTCCTGGTGGCTGGGGGGGGGGGGGGGAGGGGGGGGGGGCAGCGCAGGTTGGGGTAGACATAGGCCCTGGGTCTGGCGTGGGGATTGTTCTCGTGGCTTTGGGTTGAGCGATTGGTCTTTCTAGGCGGTCGAGTGTGCCACAAATTTGCATGAGTGCCTCTTTAATTTCAGTAATTGCCGATTGAAAGGTGCTTAACTTACTCTTCGTCTTGCGCCGCTTTTTCGCTTTGTTGTCACTAGCGGAGGCGTTAGAAGGAACCTCGCTGACTTCAGACATAAAGTCGTCTACGTCGGACGTGTCGTCATCTGTCTGGATGTCGACGGCCCTGCGTTTGTGTGGGCTGCACGACACGACCATGGTTCCTGACGATTGAGGGATGGGTGGCGGTGTTTTCTTTAAGATGCGTCCTTCTAGCCTGGCGAGAGTTGCCCTCAGTTCAGCTAGTTCCTGTTTGAGTGCTTTGTTTTCCCGTTTCTATTGTGTGTATTCGCGGATCTGCCACGTGCTCTGGCTGTGCCTTACCTTGCTTTGAAGTTGTCTGTGCGGAGCCGCTGTCGCCGACCATGTCGGCCTAGGTCATTTTCCTGCCAGGCCGCCTGGAGCTGGATCTTGACCTCGCCGCGTCGGTGGGTCCGGCGCCATCCGCTGGTGACTTCGATCTCGACCTGGATCGGCCCCTCTGCATGGAAGTAGGAGCGCCCTCTGGATTGAGAGCGCCCTCTGGAGTGCCCTCTGGAACGGGAGCGCCCTCTGGAACTGGAGCGCCGCTTGGGAATGGAGCCTTCCGCCACCTCCTGTTGCATGTCCGCGGAGTCGTTAACCTCGTCCGGATTGGCTTCTTTCTCGGAGCGGTTTCGTCTTTGTCTCATGCGTCGTCGCACGACGTGTGGAACGTGGAATCTTTTGCTGCAGCAACGGTCGCCTGTGGGGTGATCGCCCTCACAGAGCTTGCATTCCGGGGTGCAACTGTGTGCTTCTGCAGCGCCGTTTGGGAGTGCTTCTCCGCTGTTGTGGCATTTACTTCGCTCTTCCTTGCTGTGGTGGCATACGTCGGCCCGGTGCCCGACCCGGCCGCTGGCGTGACAAACGTCGACTTGCCGTTTGTAAAGCGAACACGGCACTAGGGCCGTTCCGCACATGACATTTTTTGAGGACTGGAAGCTCATCAAAGAGGATGACAAGAACATGCGTGTTTTTGATTATCTTGACTTCAATGGCGGTCGGGTTTCTTTGGTTTACAATCCATGCTTCTAAGGGTATGCTCTTCTATCGAGTCGCGAAGCGGCTACGACCTTCTGAACCGTTTAGCGGGAGCGGGCGTTGAAACCGTGCTTCTTTGCTGTGCTTATCGTCGGGTTGGCGGCGGCAGCGGCCGCCGCGTTTTTTGCCGGATCCCGTTTCCGCCGGGCCCCAAGGGCGGTGGTCCACCCCGCTCCGTCGAAGTCATCCGGATTGATGTCCATGCCTTCAACTATCATCATCTCGGGCATCTTCACCGTCTGTTCAGGGGCGACAGGGGCCTGACGAGGCCCGGCGCTACCGCGAAAGTGCTGTACTCGAAGCCTAACCCTAACTCCGTAATCGTAGCCAAGCCTATGAGTGGTTAGGCTTAGGGGCCCGTCCACCACTTCGCGCACTCAAAGTTCAATAACTCGCCGAAAAGTTCACTCACCCCAACGAGAACGGTGTCGTCAGAAAGCTTGCAGAAAACTGGTTTAGAAAAGTCCAGTATAGCGGTGGAGAACACAAGAAAGGATGTCCGAAAACATTTAAAGAAGCGGGAGCCGACGCGGCCGCGTCTGCATTTCCAGAAGCCACCTAACGGACCTCCTTCTCTGTTAAACCACAGCCTCCTGTGGTTAAACTATGCCGCAAGGAAAGCCGAAGTCATGACCTCCCGAGTGGACTTACTCGTCAAGAGGAGGTATCGCTCCGAAGGGTTCGCGTGGGTGCAGCTGTGACGCCTTCAATCCGCGCGAAGTGGGGCTACACGGACACAACTTCAAGCTGCCCATTTTGTCCTGCGCCTCAGGGAAGCAGACCTGAACCACCTCCTATGGACATGCCCTGGGCTTCAAGCGGCTCGTCGACGCCATCTGCGGCGTGCGGGACTTCAGCACACCAGGCCGCCTGACTTGCAGCGATGGATTTACGGTCCGAACCATAGGTCCCTCCTGGACTTCATGGAGGAAACACAGCTACACAGTTTTGTGTGATATGTATTGATGCCGTAGGGCAAACTACGCAATTAAAAAAAAAAGTGCAAGCGTCCTCCGGCTCCTACATTTATTTGCATCTATACCTCCAATTAACGCTCACGGCCAACGCTGCTTTCCAAGGACGCCGCCATCGACATCGGAATTTCTGCGAAACGATCTCTTTAACGTCACCGCGTTAAAATATTAGTACAGTATCACTGTAATCGAACTCTTTTCGTTGCAGTATGCGTGCGTCGTTATGCAACAACGCGTTCTTACGTTTTTGGACACTGTTATTTACTGATCTTCTTTTTCTCCACCGAAGATGTGCCTATACACCGAATTTTCTCCAGGAGAATACAACACCCTTTTCGAGACATATTCAATGGTTCAAAAAGATGAATTATTTTTCTTTATGTATGACGGCATTGACACTGTTCAGCACAAGGTAAGTAGCGATGAGCTGGCATTCTTCCTGACTCTTGCTTATTGCTGAGAATTGGTCCTTGCGCCTCATTTTCTATCGTAGGTAGTGACTGCCGTAGTAGGCTTGTCAACAATATTGAAGAAGTTCTGCTTTAATTGTTTGTAGTCATTGCTTTAATTACGCAGGGTGTAGAATGACCAACAAAGACTATAGAGTACGCTCAGCCGTTCATTAACAACGGAGCTTAAGCCGACCAACTGTCTGGGGAGGGCGACCAGAAAACTATCATCATCATAAACCGGCACGCGCTGTCTTCCTCCTCGTCCTCTTCAGCTTCGCTCCCAGAACACGCACGCCGATTAGTCCGGCGTGGGATGCATTAACTCTGATGGGTGTGAGAACGAGTACAGAGAGAAAAAGGAAGGGAAGAAATACCTAAAAAGATGGACAGAGAAAAAATAGACATAGAGAGAGAGACAGAAAAGAGAGAAAAAGAGAGCAAGATAGAAAGGAAGGAAGAGAGAAACACAGAGCATTCAAAGAACGAGAAATATATAGAGATTGAATATGGATAGAAAGATAGAGGGAACGATAATTTGAGCGAGAGAGAGAAAGGAAAGAAACAGAAAGATAGAAAAAAGCGAGAAAGAAATGGCGGCAACGCACAGCTGCGGCGTGACCTACTTGGCCCCGCTTCAACACCTGCGGCGAGGGGAGCGCGTTGCGGCGCGTTCGTACGGACTTACGGAGGGACAGCGTTACACAGGCTAGTCAAATAGCTGCTTCGCATCTAAAAACTGATAACGACACAAATTCGGCAGATCTCACGTACCGTGGGAATCAATGATATGGGAAGCATGCATCAAGACATTTGCTATGTGGCACTTTTTAAATGAGCATAACCTTACGAGGCGGATGGATGTAGTACTCGGTAAACTTATGTAGAAATTTCGTACGCATTCACGTATCTAGAAAACATGCAAATGTGAGAAACGGTTGTTCATAGTTGCGTAACGCCGCCACCACAAACGTGCGCACTAGCAGCACCAGCAGCGGTAGGCTGAAATGTTGTTCTGGTATAAGTCCGCGACGTTGGTTACGCGAAGCGTAATGCTGACGCCTATGCCGAATTTTTTACCGCTTTGAGGCAAATGTAACGAGGTGGATCGACGTTACGCGCTGTAGTTATGCGCACATCGTGGGCTTACAAGTAACGTCCGCTGCACTGGCGTCTGCCGGTGGCTGGCTACACTGGGTAACTTATGGACTGACACGTCAGCACTCACGTTAGAGCAGAGACGTCAGTATTATTGAAACGAAGTGCGCTTTACGGTGTGACTATGTGAATATCACACGTAACTTTCGTTAGCGTATTCCCCCGGGGTCGATCAACGCTTGAATATTGCTTGCTGAATCATGGAAATACAAATGTAATGTTTGTACTGCTATAAAACTGGACTTAACATTGGAACCACAATTGATGCTAACCCGGCATGACGTATGTGTCATAGGTTTACATACGTGATGTTTATTACTTTGTTGTAAAATTAGATAGCCAGCAGTGCAACCACAATTGAAGTTGCACCGACCTTACACCTGCATAGTGTCTTTTTCCAAAGCAGTTTCAAGACCTGACATGGCTCTGTGGTAGAATACCTGATTACCACGCAGAACGCTTGGGTTCGATTCCTGCTGAGATCCTGATTGTTTATCTTTGAATTCGTCGGGTCTAAGCTGCCGTAGACGCTCTCACATTTAAGTTACTAATGTCTGTCCTCGCCGTTCAGGCGTAGATATAGACTGTCAGTCACCTGTGGCGCGTACCCGTATACAGCGGCCCGTGGTATACGGGTATGTGCCACATGTGTCTGGAGGAAAGGGTTTGACGACGTACGCGACAGAGCTTTCACGTCATTCGTGTCGTGACCAGACAGTCCAATTCCTCAAACTTTCTTACCTTCACATACAAATTTTGGTCTACACCAAGTTAAAGAGGCGATCCCGAGTGCACCCAGACGTAGACAGATAGATAGATAGATAGATAGATAGATAGATAGAAGTGCAATTCGTTAAGAAATGCTTCGCATTTATTAGCGATCAACAGAGACAAAAAGAGATAGAAGAAACCAAGAGAAAGAGAAAAGAGAGGAAGAAGGAAATAAAAATTGGGGGACCCAATCTTCGTCTTTAAGAGTTGAACGCGATAGCGATATCCGTCCCTAGTGCGTACTTCAATCACTTAGTGCAGGGGTCTCAAATCACCTGAGCCAGCGGGCCGCACTACCGAAATTTAGCCCCGCAAGGGCCGGGACAGTGAAGGCGGTAAAAGCGAGGGGGGGGGGGGGCAGTTTGTACAAATTTTCAGCTAACGTTACCATTGGAAAAAGAAAAAAATCTTTCCCATATCTCATATACGGGTCGTTTCTGAAGGAGATTTGGCGCCAGGATTCCAACAACATATCGATAGCGGTCGCCTAAAAGACCAAAATCTCGACGCCGATTAGGAAATCTCGTTTTTGTTCGACGGTTATGCTTCAGCACATGGCGACCACGTGAGGTGCCTCACGAAGATAACTTCAGACCAGTCAAAACTATGTGGCGCACGTACATACTCATTAAGAGAATATAATGTGGGACGAAGACAGTGATGTACGGGCCGCGGGCCGCAAACGAGAGGCTCGTAACCCATGCGGCCCGCGGGCCGCGTGTTTGAGACCCCTGACTTAGTGCATACTATGTAATGGGTAACATGCTTTAAACGAGAAGCAATCATGCGCAGCAAATGTGGGAAATGTTTTCGAACTTGCTATGCACTTCACTACGTGGTGTTAAGGGAATACGCGCAGGTGTGCCGTTTGTAATGGGTGGCTCGCTTTAAAAGTCAGATCTGTCGTTTTAGAACGACCCTCAAACAGGCAAAGAAACACAGTTGGCCCCTAAAATGAATAGCAGAAATGTTACATCTCTCATCCTAGTTAAGAAATTAAGCGCAATATAAAGATACCATAATGAGAGCCACATGGCAGTAAACCCCATCGTTGGTTTTATCATAGTCCCTATGGTTTTATTCAGTTGAGGTTAAGCACTTCTTTTTTGTATATATTTGGTTCCAGTTACGTGATACCCTTTATAAGCACGATACAGGCGGCACCCCTAAAAGCTCGGAAAAAAATTGGGGGGCCCTTAATCTTCGCCTTTAAGAGTTGAACGCGATAGCGATATCCTGTCCCGAGTGCCTACTTCAACCACTTAGTGCATACTTGCTACGCACGCACTACGTGGTGTTAAGGGAATACGCGCAGTAAGGTGTGTATTTTTTCCTTGCCGCTCTTTCTTGTATACCGTATAATGCAATGTTAACTACATTCCAGCGTATGTTGCAGTAACATTTTTTTTATGTTCTCATTTCCTTATGTATTCATATCTGTTTCTCTTGTACACGTCACACGTTTTAAACATTTTCTTGTATTACCTTCCTTACGCAATGCCTCTAGGGGCCTGTAAGGTTCTTTTAAATAAATAAATAAATAAATTTATTATTTATTTTATTTGCATCTTTCGATTTTTCGGTCACGTACAAGATGATGATTTTTCGCTCACAACCAACGACGCCGACACCGACGCCCACGCCGACGCCGGAATTTCTGCGAAACGAGTTTTAACGCTGTCGCGTTAAAATAAAGAGAAATAAGGCAGGTTGTCGACCTGCTCTGCACTTAGTTCAGGCTTGGCACCGCTTAATTTTTCCTCCAACCAGACACTAAGCATAAGTATTAAATGCAACGAAATGTAAAGTTGCGCTACAGCCTGCTTTTTTCTTGAACACGTTTATTGCCGCGTAAAAAGGCGAAGGTAGAGAAACATTTTTACTTTATGAACGCTGACTCGCAAATAAGAAATCTTAAAAGGTAGACATGTTTCTGATTTTCATATTACGCTTGACTTGATTATGTTATAAAAAGGTTTGTTGACAGTAATTCGACGGCGCTGAGGTATCTAAATGGCACAAGATGTTCATTTTACATATTTACAGCTGAGTTAAGGGGCTAAAGAGGAACATTCGTCTTTCGTTGTTCGAATGTCGCTCGCCTCTACTCGGTTGCCGATTCCCCAGCCGGCCATTCTCACTCCTCTTGCTTGTTAGTGGCGCCGTCCGGTTCAGCAAGGGGCAGTGCGAGCATGGTGATAATCCCCTTCACAGAAATACTGCACAGGTCTCCCAATCATCGCACCTTCCACGTGGAAAAGCAGGTGTCGGCCAGAATCATTGCGATGATTCGGGCGAAAGGAATTATCTTTAGCAGGCTAACAAGAAATACCGATTTTATATTTGAGGTGTCCCTGAAAACGTTTTGCCTAATTGCGTTCCCGTTTAGGCTACAAAATTATCAATTAATTCGTAGCGTAAATCAAGCGACGTACTTTATATCAAAGACTATGGGCAATGACTATTACCCTTCTTCTTGGCACTGCTTTTCCTGCCCCAACTCGTCAGGAGCACTATACTATATACCGGGTGTTTCAAGAAATGCATACAAAATTCTCAAAAATTAAGGAAATGCGATATTTGTTCGATGCCTTCAGAATTACTTCTTCTGTAGCCACAGGCATCCTTATGATGGCTAAAAACATCATTTTTGACGGTAATTAAAAAGGTTAAAATAATTAACATTTTATTTAGTGTAGTTAAGCTGTTATGTGAAATGAGAGAATTGAAGTCCTTGCGAAGTCCGGAGTAGTGTACGAGATTCCCACCACTTGCGGCAGGACGTATGTAGGCTTTTATTTATATATGCATACATATACATATCAGGGACATGACGGTGACGGCGAAAATTCGCCGAGAGTGTCCATATAATTGCTATCGCAATAAAAGAAAAAAAGTCACGCATTTCCAAGAAGTGAATCATGACGAGTGGGCGAAGCACTGGGGATCGTTCTTACCGTAAATCACCCGTGACATTGCCCACTCGCGCATGTAAATGAGTGACAACGCGTGTGTACAGTATATACAATGTTTCTTTGCCGTTGAGTCCGCCGCTTCCCGCGTCCTCAACACCGGGGTAGCAGCTTGTTGTCGGCGTTGCCGTTTTGCCTTTCGCGGGCGAGAGCGCGTTCACGATCGTTTTCATCCATGGCAGAAAGAGAATGTGTGGTCTGGAACGCGCTTATTCTTCATCGTCATCAGCGTCATCGTCATCGTTATGACGTATAGTGGGTACATTCCATGTGCTGTGCCGTGGTGGCAGAAAGATAATGTGTGGTCTGGAACGCGCTTATTCTTCATCGTCATCAGCGTCATTGTCATCGTCATGGCGTATAATGGTTACCTTGCATGTGCTGTGCCGTGATGGCAGCGTCATCGTCATCTTCATCTGGCTACGGCGGACAATGGTGCGAAGAGGGGGGACAGGCCTCGTTCATAAGATTCTTCGCATCTAAAGAAACGTTGGCACTCGCGTGCGTGAGGAACATCACACGCACCAAAGAATAAGATCTTCTGGTGTGGTTACGGCACCCATCGTAACCAGCGTTCGCCGGTTTGTTTCGGCGGGTGCGTCCAATGCTAGACTGTAAGAGTAACAAAAGAGAGCCGCCAGTTGTGGGGCATGCATCGTACCATAATGATGAACGCGCAAGATAAGACCGATGGTAAACCGTCAGCGTTGCGAAAAAGAGTCCGCCTGCGGGATAAAAGTTCTCCTGAAAGCCACTAACGCACAAGGAAAACACGCCAAGCTTCTCAATGCACTTGCTTTTAAGCGGAAGATTGCCAAGGTTGTTCTATTCTGCTTAATTTGGCAAACGCTTGTGGCGTAAAGTTTATAGAGCATCAATGTTCTGTACAAAAAGGCCGGTAGTTCGAATATTTTTAAATGTTTGTGTATATAAAATTGTGTCGCATAGTAAGAGGACAGACAGATAAATTTGGTCGGTCAAAGTGTCTTTGGGTCGAATTTAAAAAGGTCGTTATAGGCTGCTATTCTTTTTCGCTTACAGGTCTGTGAGATGAAGAAAAACTACACGGACGTGGACTACGATGTTGGAGTGAGCAGAGTTGACGCTCTGAACGGCACCCTTGACTGTCTGAAAAACATCGAGTCAAATTACGGCACCCTTAAAGAATTTCAATATCTCGAAACATATATAACACGGCATTTCAAGACTCCAAATGATTATGACAACTGTATGCGATATAAAAAAGCGTAAATTCATTAAGTATGATCTGGATAATTTTTCTATGAACAGCTAGAGTTTTTTCCGATTGCATCTCTTCTGGTTGACACTCAACGCAAATTAGTCGGATTGTGTTTCAAAGGCCGAAGTCCTCCTCAATACTGCCTTCGTCAACACCATACTCGAGTTAATTTATCCTCCATGGGCCTAAAACGCTCTCCGTTTTCAGACTTACTTCTTTACAAAATTAAGGTGATGCAAGGAGGGCGAAGTGAGGTAAGGAACGGGTGTTCGATCCCGGCCGCAGCGGTTGCATTTCAGTGGAGGCGCAATGCTAGAGGCATTGCTAGAACACCAGATGGTCGAAATTTCCGGATCGCTCCACTGTGGCGTATACACAAGGAAAATGAAAAATATCGGTATGTTTGAACCCTCCCCCCCCCCCCCCCTCCCACCCCTCCCCCCACTTCACCCTTACGGATACGCCCCAGGTTGGCCATGTTTTGAAGCCTCGGCGGTGTGATTGGTCGACAGCTATAAAAAAATGCCCCCCACCTCCCCGAAGGGAAATCGTGAGGAAATGCGAATGCATTTCGCGCGCGCTTCACTCCATTTATATATGGTGGTTGTGGTTCGAAGAAGGAAAAAGGCGCCTAATTTCTGCAGCCCGGTCGGGAGCACGGCGCAGCGCCTGTTTTTTTTTTTCTTTTTTTTTTTTAATCGCGGGAGCTCCGCCGAGCTGCCGCGATGCGAGCGCCCTCACGCGCCAGAGCGCGCTCCTCCTCTCCACTTTGCTAGGGGCGAGGATAAGCGCGCGCGCCCGCAGCTGTTGCTATGGGAGAGGGAGTGAGAGCGGAGAGATAACACCTGCCGGCGCGCGGACACCTCCTCAACCTATCCTCCTCCCCGCGGACGCCGCCGCCGGATGCCTGACATAGCCCGACTATGAAACGCATTCGCATTTAAAAAGCTTGCACTTGGCAATTTACGACTTGCAATCATTGCACATGTACTCCGGTCGCCTCAGCAAGGTAGCGCTTTTCCAAGTGAAGGAGTAGGGCACTCTACTTCCGATTACGAGGACCAGGGTTCGAAGGTGGTGTATCTTTCTTTTCTTTTTTCTTTGTTTAATGAAAATGGCGTCCGTCTCAGCTCTGGCAGCGGTGACGCCGCGGAGCGGTGAACTTGCTATGTTACCGACTCCTCAGCGACACGGGCGTTCACGCCTCGTATGTGGAGTAATTGACACGTACTAGTGCGTTATTTACATTCGTGTAGTACTGAAAACGATGTAATGCGGTGTCATCGTGCAACTTGCAGCCAAACGTATGTGTCCCGCCCGTCGTCGTGCATGTAAACTGACTGTTTACGCGACTGTCTTCATTCGTGAATCTGACTCGCGGCTGTTTTTGACGTGAGCTACGACATCTTAACACTGTTCTTTTCAGGGTTGTAGCCAGAAGATTACTTCCTGGAGGTTTACTTCCGGAGGAGGGGGGGGAGGGGGGAGGTCTTTTACTTCATTTATGCATGTTCGTCGCGTTTTTTTTTTTTTGTTTTTTTTGTGCGTTGTTACGTCTCGGGATTAGCAGCATCCCACCGCTGCCACTAGTTGTTACGACCCGGGTCCGGCGGGTCTCGTCAGCGGTACCTGGCCCCAGGGGCGTAGCCAGAAATGTTTTTTTTTTTTTTTTTTTTTTTTTTTTTTTTTTTTTTTTTTTTTTTGGGAGGGGGGGGGGGGCACCTCCTTGATTTCGGAAGTGGCACCTCCTTGAAATGGTCATTTTTTCGCTCTGTATCCCATGGCGAAAATATATTTCAGGGAGGAGGGGGGGCACGTGCCCGGTGTGCCACCCCCTGTCTACGCCACTGCCTGGCCCCACCGCCGGTCCCCTCTAACCCATCTTTTGCAGAGAGGAAGGTGCGTTCGTACGAGAGAGAACAGGTTTATTTACATTTACTACTTCGCTGTGCGATAATAAGGGAACTGAACCACGATTTACGTATGCCCGATTTGACTTTTCTGCCCTTTCTTCCCCCCCTCCTAGCCCTAATGCTATGGTTTACCTTCTAGTCTTTCTTATTCTCATTTTCACTTTCCTTTTCACCACTTCCCGGCGTGGCTCGGGTATGGGTCAAGCAGCAAGCAGCTATTAGCAAAGCGCATCAATGCATAATTTTGTATAGTATAGTATAGTATAGTATAATATAGTATAGTATAGCGCAGTCTTATGCAACTCCTAGCCCTCGTACTCACCTTCACCTCTCCTCCTCCTTACTAATCTACTTATTTTATGCCATGGTTCTTTTTCCATTCCTTGCCGGCGTGGTTCCAGAATGGGTCAAGCAGCAAGCAGCTCTTAGCAATGCATAGTCAAGCTGACGCACTCATCACTTATAAAGAACGTAATAAAGAACTAAGAATTTTAGAAAAAAAATTGTTTATTCAGTCTTGATTATCCTGAGAAGTTCCCATGATTTTGGCGGCAGTTCATGTCGAATTCCACGGGGGGGCACCTCCTTGATATCGGGAGTGGCACCTCCTTGAAATTGTCATTTTTCGCTCTGTATCCCATGGCGAAAAAATATTTCAGGGGGGAGGGGGGGCACGTGCCCGGTGTGCCACCCCGTCTACGCCACTGCCTGGCCCCACCGCCGGTCCCCTCTAACCCATCTTTTGCAGAGAGGAAGGCGCGTTCGTACGAGAGAGAACAGGTTTATTTACATTTACTACTTCGCTGTGCGATAATAAGGGAACTGAACCACGATTTACGTATGCCCGATTTGACTTTTCTGCCCTTTCTTCCCCCCTCCTAGCCCTAATGCTATGGTTTACCTTCTAGTCTTTCTTATTCTCATTTTCACTTTCCTTTTCACCACTTCCCGGCGTGGCTCGGGTATGGGTCAAGCAGCAAGCAGCTATTAGCAAAGCGCATCAATGCATAATTTTGTATAGTATAGTATAGTATAGTATAGTATAATATAGTATAGTATAGCGCAGTCTTATGCAACTCCTAGCCCTCGTACTCACCTTCACCTCTCCTCCTCCTTACTAATCTACTTATTTTATGCCATGGTTCTTTTTCCATTCCTTGCCAGGCGTGGTTCCAGAATGGGTCAAGCAGCAAGCAGCTCTTAGCAATGCATAGTCAAGCTGACGCACTCATCACTTATAAAGATTCCTTGCCGGCGTGGTTCTAGAATGGGTCAAGCAGCAAGCAGCTCTTAGCAATGCATAGTCAAGCTGACGCACTCATCACTTATAAAGAACGTAATAAAGAACTAAGAATTTTAGAAAAAAATCGTTTATTCAGTCTTGATTATCCTGAGAAGTTCCCATTGATTTTGGCGGCAGTTCATGTCGAATTCCACGTCGAAAACCGCAAAGCCTTGGTTCGCACCGCTGGACAACATCTGCGGAGAACACAAGCAATGTAAGATCCAGCCACAGCGGCCGCACTCGTACTGGACGGGTGGAGTGATTTTCGTTACGTCAATACGCATTATTAGTCACGGAACCATTTGAAGGAAACGAAGCAGTATACGCGTGTGTACGTGATTGGCTATCGCAATGATGTGCCCGGCCACTAGGTTTAAAAGCTGCGTGATTGGCTATCGAATAGAAGTGGTGTCCGGCCGCGATGTTTAAGAAGAGGAGGAGCATATATAGTTATAAGCCTAGCCAAGCGTTATCGTTACACCATCGCCCGCGTCATCCATCTCATTGCAGGGAGAGGACGAGCGAGCATTATTATCATAGGCTACGTTGCTAATGACCGTATACACGTTCACCCGCTTTCACCGCGGGCTAAAGTGTATACGGTCATCGCTGCTGGCAGACCGATGATAATCCTCGTGCATGATGGATACGACCACCATCCATAAAGACAGTCGTGGGCATGCTCGAAACAGCGGCCGCACTCATACTGGACGGGTGGAGTGATTTTCGTTACGTCAATACGCATTATTAGCCACGGAACCATTGAAGGAAGCGAAGCAGTATTCGCGTGCGTACGTGATTGTGCACTGCTGTACAATGCTGCTGTACAAGTTTTTAAGCACATTCAGCCCGCTAATGCTAAGGCTGTAACGATTTGCGATTATATGAACGTAGCGAACCTATGCATAGTGAGCGTGTATATTTTGGCGCGAATCGCGAACGTGTGCGTATGCATGCCTCTGTTCGAAATGCATTGGGCAATCGGTAAGGTGAGAGGGCCCGTCAGTGAAGGCACAGGTTAAGGAAGGGTGCGCATACGTGGCTGATTAATTTGCCAGTGTCAGTGACTGGTTTACGTGGGTTTCCAGACACCCTGGTTGAAGCAGACCCTCCCCCACCCATCTCTTACCGCAAAGAAGTTTCTGGAGCGCAATTTTCTGTACTAAAATACCATGTGTTTGCCGACTCCTGTCTGCTCTGTTCTCGACAGCGTGTAGTCGTACTAAGGGAATCGGGGGAGATGGTTTTATCGGATACCATGCAAGAACATTTTTATTAAAATATTGTAGCTTACCTTCTGCTTCAGTGTAGCGGCTGTGTCGATGATTGCCAAGTCAACCTGTCCTTGTACGCTCTGAAATGATATTGGCAATGGAACTGTTCAGCTGTTGAAGCATGATTAAGACTAAGTTGAATTCCTGGCACCCCCAAGAATGGAGTATTTGAAATGCACTGTATGTAGCGGGTTTTCGCTCAGTTATGGTATGGCCTCATTACGCCAGAATTTCATATTGGGCGATTATTACTACACACTGTGCCCTTACCGACGCAGCCTGTTTAGTCCAGTACTCTTGCAGGTAGACGGGGATCTAAGCCTTCTAAATTCCAGCCATCGGGTTTGCAAACCTGCAGAAGAACGGCCGTCAGTCAATGTCAAAGTAATTTCAGAAATGCGCAACAGGTTATTAACAAGCTGTAGGCCTGAAACAACGCTTCTTCCTTTCGTTGTTAGTGCTTTTAAGAAGCCCTATAGTTGATATGAACCACAGCCAGGTGGCGCTTCAGATATTTCCGGTTCAGTGAGAGTGCATCAGGTGCATCTGTAGAGAGTCTAAGCAAGTGATCACATTTGTACTGCGTTATCGTAAATGGGTCTTCGCAGCAGTGCACGTGTCTGAACAACGTACGTATTACAGCAGATCAGCGCGTGGCGTGCCCTCTCCCTACGCGCGCCCTTTGCCTCCACAGGAACGCGACGCAACGGAGTCCACCCGCCACGCGCCCGTACACAGGTTTATGCACATTGATCCCGCTAATATAGAAACCAGTCAGTAAAGGTTGTAATAGTGAGCGTGTATATTTTGCGTACGTATGCGTGCCTCGGTTCGGAATGCTCTGGGCGCTCGGTATAAGGTGACCACACGTGGGTTTTTTTTATTAGTGCGGTTGTAACGGCGATGCAGGAGGGGTGAGCTGAGGAAAAAGACCTTATGCAGGCGTAATGTTGGTGAAACGTCAATTGTGTCTGCAATGCTGGCTATCTAATTTTCAAAACATTACGTATGTACTCCTATGATGGACTCATGTCGGGTTAACGTCAATTGTATACTTAAGCGCCATCCACTGTAGTTGGTTTACGTAGAACTATTCAGAGCTACCATTCCCGGAAGCACCAGCGCTACAAATCAGTTTACCGCTTCTGGTGTTGGTGAATGGCCATGTTTCTGTTGGCATCGTTACGCAACTGTAAACAACTGATTATATGAAACATATGCGACTGTTCAACATATATCTGTGCGCACAACATTTGTACATATCTTTAGCGTCATTTCATAACATTTCGCTTAATCAAAATATTACAACCCACTTACCTTACCTCCGCATGCTTCTCATGACATCGATTCCCACGGTACGTGGGATCTGCCGAATTTTACACTACTTAAATCAGTCTTTGTGTATTTCATAAAAGCACAAGCAAATTGATCAGCTGTTTTAATCGTATTATCCCTCTGTTAACAGAAGCGTAGAATGTTAACGATGCCGAGTTTTGACGCGGTTGCAACGGTGGTGCAAGAGGGGTTAAGAAGATTACAGTTTTACACTACTTAAATCAGGCTTTGACAGCATAGGCTAGGGACATTGTCTACGGATCTACGCACCAATCGGCCTAAAAGTGGGGGGGAGGGGGAGGGTGGCAGTGGCGTAGCCAGGGGGGGGGGGGTTGGGGGGGTTCAAACCCCCCCCGAAATTTTTAAATTTTGCTTGCGTATATATACACGCACACATACAAAAGCACGCACGAACATACATAAAGTGTGGTTGAACCCCCCCCCCCCCCCCGAAAAAAATTTCTGGCTACGCTCCTGGAGGGTGGTACGATATAGCGTCCTTGCTTACGTTATTCATACTTTGTACCTGACGAAAGTGCACTCGTTATTACTCTGAATACGCCAAATGCCCAAGATGCAACTGCCTGAAGGGTACTTACATTGCCGGGATATGTCAAAGCAGAGGAGATTTGCAGGTCTTTTTTCATCTCCGCAAAGATTCTGCTGGCCAGTTGGGGCTACGTTTCCGGTATATCGTTCCAGCAATGCTTACTGATGGAACTAAAAGCGAACCATGCTTGAACAGTAGCTTGCTTGAGTGATCCTTCCACATTTTCTGGCGAAATAATGAAAAATAGAACTTATAATCGGCGTAAGAAAGCATTCGCACGCATTCAGCCTTCCAGTGCAATTTATGTAATGTGGCCCTGGCGCTCACGTGCCACAACAGAATATGTAGGTATGTTCTCAACACTGCCGCAAGGAGTTGAGCGACCTCGGTACGATTAATATGAGGTAGACAACATTTGTGTTTAAAAAAAAGTGGTCGCCATCCCGCTCTGCGAACGCAATCTCCAGTGAAGCTGTTTTATTGCTTTAGAGTAACGGTAGCGATAATCGCTATGTGGTCACTGTGCTATAGACCGCGATTCTTGTCAGGCTTGTCGGCGTGTCATGTCACGGTGTGTCATGTAGTCCGCTGTCGGCGTCGGAGTCGTTGGTTGTGAGCGAAAAATTTATAAATATGCAAACAAAATAAAAATTATGTTCGAGTGAGAATTGAACCCAGGCCGTCTGCGTGGCAAGCAGGTGTTCTACCACAGAGCCACGTTATGCCTTGCAACTGCTTCGGAATAAAACACTATATGAATGTCATTTAGTGGAATGAGTCTCCCTAACGCATGTAAAGTTGCATGACAGAAACGTAGAATCGCTCCAGGCGTCAAAACATGTGAACTGCGCTACGAGTGGGCGTTTTAAAGGCTCATCTATAACAAAGCGCTCGAACATGTTTAATCAACATCAGCAAAAGTATTAACAAAATGAACAGCTGAGTAGGTTCCCGTGTTGCCTTACGAACGCGTAGTGGGTCCCTTCGCTGATTGCCTACTTGCAGTAGGCACTCTAGGGTACTTTGAAACGGCATATGTTACGCGCACAGTCGTTCGTTTTCTTACGGCACTGTTGAGGTGTGCACCGAGAACCGAAGCCAGGCCAGAATTGAGACTGCGATGCGCACGGGGCCCGTTTAAGCGATATATCCCCTTCAGGCGCAGCGTCCACATATGTGGCCGCGACTTGTTTTTGCCAGTTCCTCGGACTAGTGGGAAAGAAAGGGCACGATACATTGCGCATAGGAATAATTGAACCTTCTGCATAGCCAAAGCGTCTTGACTTGACCCCTATGTGCTGCATACGACTGCAGCCGATCACTTTGATGAAGCCACTACGATGTTTGACGGGTCACTAGGGACGGGCCTCGTTCCAGAACCAACTTCTTAAGTATTATTTTTCTTTGTTCAAAAAGAAAAGAGCCAAAAACGAACTGCGTGTGCATTTTGAGCCTAAGGTTACCTTCTTTATGTGTAAAAGTCACAATAATTAAATATTTAATGATGCGCTAATTAAGATTAATTGGCAAAGCTCGCAAAAAACAACATATTTCTTCATTTTCTTTCTTGGAATGTAATAACGAGTGCCTTAGTATTATGTTGTGCGAAATTTAGACATTTCCGGACAGTGCATCATAATGCACGCCTGAAGGGGATCGCCTCCTCCACGGAGAAGAAACCGTTCGGGGGGTAGAGGTATGCAGCCTCGCTGTATAATAAACGCGCAAAACAAGCAACGTGGCAGTTCTTCCATTCGTGGTCATTCCTTGCGCAGCAGCACCATGCTTGCCCAGTTTAATGTAGCAGCTTGATCTAACGGTGCATGGTGACAAGTGCCAAGTTTTACAAAGAGTTCTAAAAAATGGGGGTCTTCGTTTTATTGCAGCAGCGATCAACTCTGGTCTCTGAAAACGCCTCAGAAATGGGCTACGTAGGTCAAGTGCCTTGCAAATTACTTGGGGCACACCTACACTCTAAGAAATAATCGAGTAAAAAGGGTGTCTTTTTGCTACACAACTATAATCGTCATCTGCTCCGCGTACTTTCCTGGCGTTATCACCGCCGTCCCGGCACTTCCCGGTCACGAACGCCGCGCGTTATCAGCGTGACATAGCATTCTTGATAGGAATGTGCCGAGACCGGGTTTTCAAGAGAGGAAACGTGAGCAAGCCACATGACGATTATTGTTGTGTAGCAGAAATATACTCCCAAAATACTCGACTTTTTCCTAGAGTGTAGGTAATTCTCATGATGCGCAAATGCGGGAGCATTAATTCTCCCCGAGTCATGGTTCACCACGCTGAGCAATCGCAGCTGCCGCAATTGTTAACTAAATTGACGCTTTGCGATTTTTTTTTTGTGCCGATCTACAGATTGCTGTCAAAACGAAACGGAAACGCAGCGAAGTGAGCTACTGCAGCGAAACTGCAATAATAAAAGTCAGCTTCACACTGAAGGAAGTGCGGACGTTCTTATCTCTACAGAATATTTACATGCAGAATGCCCGGGTTTAATTCCTGCAGGGCTAGAATCATTCACTGCATTAGTCGGGTCAATGCGGCCGACGCCGGGTTTTCATAAAGGATACCCTTTAAGAGGAATCTCTTTAAACTTGGTCTTATGTCTATGGCCCCTGATTAGGAGCTATGTAGGGCCTAGTAGACGCCGTCAAAACCTGACGTCGTGCCGTTTGGTGCGGGAAAATTCAAGGTGGCGTCGCCACCGGCATTTTCTTATTGCGCGTTTTTGCACTCGCCAAGAGTCCTCTCGTTGCGGGCGCGGTGATTTCGGAACTTTCACTTTCTCTGTACTCCTTCTGTCGTTTGTTAGTTATTGCATCCCAGGCCGGACAAATCGGCACACGTGTTCTGGGGAGCGAAACAGAAGGGAGAAAATGGAAGATAGAGAAGAGGAACATCGCACAGAGTGAGAGTGACGCGCTTGTAACTGTATGTAACTGTATTAAGATCGTCATACTAGGGCTTACATGTACCTATCATTTTCTCTTTTATTTAAGTGATAAAACGATGGAGTTATCAGAGCATAATTTATCATTACTTGCAAGCGTACGGGCACGTTAAGGGACACTGAAGCCCTTTTCGAAACATGTGAGGTTTGTGTGTCATGTTTGAATTTTGGCTGTCGAAAATTTGCATAAACTAGCGTGAACAACTATTTTGGTGAACACGAAGAGCACGTGCTAACATCTCCGATGAGACGGCGAAGGAAAGCGTGCCCCAACCCGTATCCTCCACCCGTGATAAGCACAGGCTGAAAATATTTGAATTAGTGGCTAATCATTAATTTACTATAATCATACCTCTTCCACACACAGTGATTAAGGTCGAGCCCGAGCTGGACCACTGCCCTATTTCAGGTGATCCTACAGGGACACTTTAGGTAAGCGATTTTGTTTGATCCCATGACAGATCGTGACAGAACGTCTCGGTAGCAATTATAGGCTGTCGTCTATATCATATGAAAGACTTCTATGCAGGCCGTCGTCATATATGAAAGACTGCTGTACTGAGTAGCAGCGGCAACTCTCGATCTTGATCGAAAAATACTATCGGGAGTCGGCCTCGACTGAAATTACCCGTGCGATATCGGTGTGGCATAACCCGGCTTTGGTCGATATTCATGATCATGGTCGAGAAATGCTACACTGGCACGGGTGCAACCACATGGTTTCTAGACGGCCGATTTCATTTGACACGATGGTTTCATCGACACGTGGGCGACGACTAAGTCGCAGCGACAAGCCATAACGCGTTTGATAGCGATTCAAAATGAGCGTTTTGCGAAGGGAAGTTCCCATCATCGCACTCACGTAGCCTTTTAACGAATTCAGTTGATTAGTCGGTCCCACTGCTTAAGTTTGGTGGCGCAGCGGGCTAACGCACCGTGGACCGGTCGGGGTTTAATGGACCTTAATGAAATGGACCTTAATTTGAATCACGCGGTTTTAACTGTTTTAAGAGAGCATGGCGAAGGCCCACCGCGAAGCAGACACATGGCCCTCCAGAGAAAAGCAAACGACGGACATTGGCAAAGTAGAGGCAAGCACGCATCGCGAATAAAGCGTTTTCGGTAGCCATGTGGCACAGAGCTGCACTGTTGCAGGCCCCGCCACATTCCCCACTCCACGCAAAACCGTTTATCAGAGGCGTTTCCTGGGATTTTTTCCTCTGCGGCGGTGAAAAATTCCCTCTGCGGCAGAGGGAATTTCCACCGCCAAAGTTTGCTTGATTATAGCGCCGTTGTTTAAATATCGCGAAAAAAAATGTGCGTAGCTTTGTTATAAGAGATAAGGATTCTGAATTGCCTAATAAATCAAGAATATAAAACAGCTTCAATATCCGTTTCCGCTAATTGCGTATAGTCGAAACGAACATCCCGTGCTGGGTAGGTGGTGGGTACGTTTAAATATGCTTTCACTGTAGAAACTTACCAATGATGGCCTTCCACAGCGGCTTGGCAGGTCCCAAGGTGTACCCGCCCACAAAGCATGGGGTGCCTAAACCGCTAGAGTATTCGTATGTTTCTACGATGAAGAGCAGGGACCCGTTTCTGCAAGATCAAGAAATTGGGCGGGTCACGTAATATAGGCATGAAATACGTGATAACGTCCGTGAAAAACATTGCGCAGAGAATGTGGCAGAGGCGTTTTACGTTAAATGTGACGCTCACTTGTGTACATTTCATAGCGCTTTCTTCCACTATTATTTTTTTTTTTTACTGATGCGCTCTTATGAAATATGCATTTGCAAAAATGGCGTAGCGAACCCCGTGTTAAAGTTGTAGGAGATCAACTCTCAATGCCGCAGATAGTAATGAAATGGACCCGGGATTTTTCCTTGGCGGTCCATTCACTCCTTGGTGGTTCACACTGCTTTGAACAACTGTCGCGTATATCGTTCTTAACGAAATGGCGTCCTGCCGAGTCAGCTTGTATGTCGGTGTGCCTCATTTATCGTCGTTTTTTTACACGATATTCATGCAAATTAACAGGGAGAAAAATCCCGCATCTGTATTGCTGCTGCCGTACGTAGTCTTGCGAGGCGCCTGTTGATGCGTCGAATAAAGCAATAAGCCCCTGCTTTAGACAATGGAGACGAGGATTGGTATGCTTAAATGGAACTACCACAGCAAACAACGGCTGTGACATGGAACTGCCCGAATTTACACCGGACCAGGTGACTCCTTTAAGGCATTCGCAGTTTAACAAGACACAAAAAGCGTATGTTTTTTTACGCTTATCGGAGAGGCCGCGTTTGTTACATTCAGCAACGGGCTTTTTCTAAAGATGCCTGCCGAAATGAGACACTGCAAATTAACTGTAGTCCGCGGCCTATCCTCCTGAAAGGTGGATGCACACATGCCTACACCAATGGGCGCGCAGTCCGGAGTGAAGTCTTGAGCTGAACGGCCGGTGACTCCGCCTTCGGCTGTGTGCAAAAGCGGGACTTTCTTTAATCGCGGAGGTTATCAGCAGCCGCGCTTCGGTCGTATTGTAACGGGGGGAGATTTATTCTGTTAGAGCTGATCTAGGTAACGCTGCACAGGGCGCACAGGATCGCAAGCCAACAGGGCAGCTCGAGGGTCTAACCCATAACAACAACGTCGTCGTCTTCGTCTACTGGATATCATTTCAGCGCCTGTGCCGGAGTGACCTTTCCATACGCGTGACAATATCAGCGGGGGGATCTCTGGTTTTTTAAGTTGTATACGACTATACACACCTAGGTGCCCTGTGGTCTCCGGACTTTTTTGTTGCATCCGACTATACACACCTAGGCGGTCTGTGCGCCCGTGGTCTCCGGAATTCTTGTTGTATCCGACTATACACGCCTGGGCACTTTGTGGTCTCTGGACTTCTTGTTGTATCCAACTATACATACACACCTTGGCACCCTGTGGTCTCCGGACTTACACGCCTAGGCGCCCTGTGGTCTTCAGACTTCTTAAGTTGTATCCGACTATACACACCTAGGCACCCTGTGGTCTCCAGATTTCTTAAGTTGTGTCCGACTATACACACCTAGGCGCCCTGTGGTCTCCAGACTTCTTATGTTGTATCCGACTATACACACAGGCGCCCTGTTGTCTCCGGACTTCTTAAGTTGTATCCGACTATACACACCTAGGCGCCCTGTGGTCTCCAGACTTCTTATGTTGTATCCGACTATACACACCTAGGCACCCTGTGGTCTCCAGACTTAAGTTGTGTCCGACTATACACACCTAGGCGCCCTGTGGTCTCCAGACTTCTTATGTTGTATCCGACTATACACACAGGCGCCCTGTTGTCTCCGGACTTCTTAAGTTGTATCCGACTATACACACCTAGGCGCCCTGTGGTCTCCAGACTTCTTATTGTGTCCGACTATACACACCTAGGCGCCCTGTATGCTTGGGTCTGCTGACTTATCCGACTATACACACCTAGGCGCCCTGTGTGCTTGTGGTCTGCTGCCTTATCCGACTATACACACCTAGGCGCTCTGTGGTCTTCATACTTAAGTTGTATCCGACTATACACACCTAGGCGCCCTGTGTCCTTGAGGTATGCGGACTTGTTGTATCCGACTATACACACCTAGGCGCCCTGTGTCCTTGTGGTATGCGGACTTGTATCCGACTATACACACCTAAGCGCCCTGTGGTCTCCGGACTTCTTAAGTTGTATCCGACTATACACCTAGGTGCCATATGGTAGAGGAAAGGTACAATTTGTACCGTATAGACGAACGGCAAGATACTACCCGACTGAAATAGGCAGTCGTGGCGAAATCGGTCAGAGGAGAAACAAAGTGGCATAGTGGTCAATGTTGTGTCTCATGTCACATTTTCAGTTTGTGCGCAACACAGATGCGGACACTGTCAGGAACCATGCTACTGTTTATGAGTAACGGCATGGGCGATAGAGTAAAAGATGGTTGGTCGAGGGCTCGGGCGCCACAATGGCACTAGAGTGCCAGTAGTAGAGCGACTGGGCGAGAACCAGAGCGTCGCCAGGGCCAGCATCCGCTCAAAATATCAAAGTGCAAGGGCATCGTAGACACCACGATCGGGTCAGTCACTTCAGCGAATACATCGAAGGGAAAGTGTTCGAATGGTACCCGACACAAATCGTTGGCAACAGCGAGACATGGGGCAATATAAAGCGCGACACGCAAAAAGGCTTTGATACGACTGACGGTCATGCCTTTTGTCGCTTCACTCAGGCCATGAAGGAATACGATACGACGAGAAAAAACTGGGCAGCCGAAGGAGCAATCGACGCCACTTGCCTACTGTAAGCGTATATACCTGGCATAAAACGCTGCGCATTCGCCTGTGCAATATTCGATTTCATGGACACTTTGTCCTTAATTGACCCTTTGCCGCCGAGTCGGCGTATCGCAGGTAGTGCAGTTCCTTAGCGGGCATACGTGCCACGGAGATCTGGCAAACCTCACTGCGAACCTTTTCACCGTTTTACTAGACCTTTTCAGCGGAGAGAATCGGATCACCTTCCTGGTATGTAGCACGGGCGTTTAATAGCTGACGTCACAGCCTCGGCAGGGTGATTTGGGGATGTTAACAGCTGCCTAAAGATTCGTCTGTGCAATATTCGAATTCACGCGCACTTAGTCCTGCTTTTTAACAGCGAATCCGTTCTTAATCGATAAGCGATGATACGGTATTTCGATACTAGGGGAATCGTCAGACGAGTTCAAATGAATCGTGAAAAATGGGAAGGTGATGGCAATACATGGTAAGGGAACGCAATAGCAAGTACATAGGATATCGTTCAGCGATGATATGGTGTTGCGATACTAGGGGAATCGTGAAATTAGGGAAAATGAACCGTGAAATATGGGAACGTGGTAGCAGTACATGCTAAGGGAAACGCAATAGCAAATACATAATGATATGGTATTGCGATACTAGGGGCATAGTGAGACAAGGGAAAATTAACCCTGAAATATGGGAAGGGGATAGCAGTACACGGTGAGGGAAACTTAATAGCATTTGCATAGGATATCAATAGCCTGGGGGGGGAAAGCAATAGCAATACCCAGAAAAGAAATAACTTCACGGAGGAAAGAGCCAGCTTTGCTGCCACAGATGTTTAACTGCACAAGTGTGTTTTATTACGTGAAATAGCTTTTTCTCAGGATTTCCAGTCACCACTACACCCGCTATACGCTAGTAATTTCATGACAAAACCTTTGCAAGAATATAATAAATTTAGTGGTTTCTTATTTTTAATTTATTTATTATTATTTTTATTATTTTAGTTTTTATGTAACTCACGTGATGGCCTCCACGCCTTCCGCCACAGACACCCATTCGGATGGGTTGTTGCTGCTCGGCAAAATACTGACGAAGTACTGGATCTTGTATTTTTGGTCATCCACATACTTTTTGAGTACCTAAAATGAATATTTTAAAGATTATAAACAAGTGTATCCTGCAAAATTTATCCTATACGGTCAATATGTCTACGCTTACAAAGGCAATATCAGCGAAAATAGTGAACAGTGCACACCTACCTCGAAGAACTTTTTGTTTTTTTTGCTTGAACAGCTTAACAGTGCTCAGTTGTAAGACGCCGAGATACGTCACGTTCACATCTGTATATGTTTTCAGAAAGTGCATGTCGCTCAACCTTAGGAACCTTGCCTTCATTCTGTGGGGGATAATTTTTTTGTAAAAAGTTGCCACTCAATGATACAGACAAGCACACAGACTTACTTTGTGCAGTTCTGCGCAGTTCTACACTGAGCAGCTGCGCACTGCTATAGTGGATGTTTCCCGCAGCACGATTTTTAAAAGTTACGCGAAGAACCTAGCAAATATTGTTTGCAGTACACTGGAAAAGGAACTACGAATTTTAAATGCGAAATATTTCTAAGGCGAAACAAATGCACCTTGACCACAGACGAAATGCAAATGACTTTGAAAGGCATCTACGCATAGGCCGCTCTAGCGGTCTCTTTAGCTTGGTATTTCTAAATCTGGTACAGTAGGACATGCGTTTATGACGAATAGACTGCACAGGCCACGACATTAATAACGTGACCTGCCTGTCGCGTACGTCATGAAATGTTTTCCACCTGTCACGTGCGGCACGCACTGCATAACATGGCCATGGTATTGCAAATGAGTTCTGCGGAAACCCGCAAGGTTCTGCAGAAACCCGCAAGCACAATTCGGGCTCAGCAAATTGAGCTTGGGTTCCCTATACTAATTCATAGTCGACGTACATATTGCACAAATACTGCAGTATTGCACATTTGTTGTTTACATAAATGCTAATCAGTTTACCGTACGATATATGCCAACAGCTCACGCTAATTTATGTATTACTACGCACACTATAGCACAAGCATTTTTGTAGTTTATGGTTTACTTCACGCACTAGGAAAGTATTATTGCAATTTATGGTTTACCTTTTTATTCCTTTTTATTCAGTACCTAATTTGACTTATGGATGTATTCAGCCCCCCCCCCCCCCCTTCCAGCCTCCCGCCTACGCTACCCCCCATCTCTGTATACCCTACCTGAACTGCCTATCGTGGTTGAGCCAACCGACAACCTCATACCCGAAAAGATCGCATAGTCAGACATTTTTTTGCGTCCCAGTTTCGAACAGTATGATAATGTTGGAATTTAAAAAGTTTAAACCGACATGTCTGTGGTCACACAAGCAGTATTCTTTTACAGGCAATATAGATTTTCTATTTGGTACTTAATTTCATTTATAGATCTATACAGTGCCCCCCCCCCCCCCCGCCTCCCCCCTACGCTACCCCCCATCCCTACGCCCTACCTGGACATCCTTTCGGGGTTGAGCCAGCCGACAATCTCGTACCCAAAAGATCACATAGTTACACATTTACACATTTTTTTTCGCGTCCCAGTTTCAACGGTATGATAATGTTGGAATTTAAAAAGACATGGCTGATCCCTCCGTCATAGGAATCGGTATAACACGAAAGTGGAAAGTGTCTTCACAGAAGTAGTGCTTATTGTGTAGTGATTATGAGAGTTTGTACAATGTCTATTGGCGTTTGGCAGCTATAGCACCGTTTGACGTGGATGCACCCACGTTGACGCCTATACAGTGGCACATCTTCCATCGCGACGACTTAGCGCCCATGATCATGATTTAAGCGTTGCCGTAGCTGAACTTTTTAACCTATATCTGGACACAGCGTATCGGGAATCGCGCGCGAAGATGACATCAACAAACGCGTAATTGTGCACTTCTTCAAATCATCGTCAATTAAGGAGAAAAACGGCACGGCGTGCGCTCCCTAAGTGATGCGGTAACCTACGCCTGTGCTCATGCATACACTACCACAATGCGCTGAAACAACACGGGAGGCCAGAGGTTCGTAGCTTGAGCTGCGTACGCGCGCGTAGGTACATGACGAAGCTGCACTGGCTGCACTAAACCGACAACGAGCCGTCACACGCTAACACGAAGCGAAAGGCAAAGAACAAAACTAGAGTGACACAACTGCGTCTAGGGTTACCTCCCCCGATGCTAGCGCGGCCAGCGTTTGTTGTTGCTATCGAGACGCTTTAACCATGACCTCCGAGATTGCGCGCGGACGCCATACATTAACTGCGTCGTTGACGAATCGTTCTCTATCGGTGCTAGTAAGTGTCATGCCGCGTTACTTCTCTTCATCGCTCAGAGACGGCGGCACCGCCTCACCCCGCCAACAGAGAGCACCTAGCGAGAGAGAATGTGTGAGAGAGATATAAGGCGAGTTTGTGGAGAGTCTTTCATGTGCCTCGATAGCTCTGTCGGGAGAGCGTCGGGCGCGAAGCGTCACGGGCCGAGGAGTAGTCTTTCTCATTTGGTGGCGTCCATTTTATCGACGTCATATCCGTGACGGAAGTACGTCAGTGAAGTCTTCGTGGACCCCCCGCATAAAACACTTTCGTATTAAAAGTTTAAACCTACATGTTTGTGGTCACATAAGGAGTATTTTTTATAGGCAATATATAGCTTTATGTGAAGTGTGGCAGCATAAACGACCATTGAAAAAGCAATCCACGTCACTTACTCACTATCGATGCACAGTCCAGTTTTAGTTTTATGGTACTTTCCATGGGAAACTTCCTTCATGAAGATGTCGAAGCCTCTTTTCATGCCTATGGTCACATCAAATCTAACAGGCAGGGCTGCTGTCTTGGGCTCTAACTTTACATTCTTAAAGGAAACAACGTCGCAGAGCCCATCTGGTGGAAATGTATCCTCTCTCAAAGATGCACTGACCACACAGAATAGGAATCGATTTCCTGAAATAAAATGAGTGGTTATAAAGTTAAGGAAGCCACAGCACTTTTGTATGTCTATGACCACATCAAGCATAACAGGCATGTCCACTGTCTTAAAAGAAACGACGTCCCAGTGCCGCGCGTGACGTCGAAAATTTCAAAATGTATTTTTAGGTGCGAAGTATCTTAGAGCCGAGCTCAATCCGGTGGTGGTGTGCGTCCTGAACACCCTTACTGTGCATGCGCCTACTCTCTCTCCCACTCGCCTCCTTTACGCAGGTGTTCGGTCGCCTTCTCTCCTCCTCCCCCGCGCTGCAGCCGCTGCAGCCGCGCACTCTCCTTTACGCAGGCGTTTACGCAGGCGTTCGGTCGCCTTCTCTCCTCTCCTCCCTCCGCGCTGCAGCCTGTAAACCCACTCCCTCCTCTCCCTCCCGCATTTCATATAAGCGCGTGCGCTCGGTTGAGGTAGTCTCGCTTGAATCGTGCGGTCGCTCCGTCGGTTCCCGGTCCCTGCAGTTGTCTCGAAAGCCTCGCTACCCTCGCCGCAGACTCGCATTGTCTCTCTGTAGCGGAAGCGGTAGCTCGACGCCGACGCTTGGGTTCGACGGCCGAGTGAACGTAAAAGGAAACTTGGTGTGCACCCCCCAATGCTGCTTCGCATCCCCTCATGGTTCCCTTTAGTGAGAGATGGTGTAATTTTTAAGGCGAAAGCCTTTAATGTCTCATGCTCACGTCCGTCCGGTGTCCGTCCGTCCACACCCCCACTGCGCATGCGCCAACCCATTAAAAAAATAAAAATAAAAAACCTCCTCTCCACATCCCTCTCTCCACTCCTACGTCCCCTCCCTCTCTCCACTCCTACGCTCCTTTCTCCTCTCCTACGCTCCCCCCTCTCTCCTCTAGGCATCCTTCCCCGCGGAGGCCACACCCTCACTGCGCGTCCCCTCCCTCTCTCTACTCCTACGCTCCCCCCTTTCTCCTCTCCTACGCTCCCCCCTCTCTCCTCTAGGCATCCCTGACCTGCGGCGTCCACACCCCCCACTGCGCATGCGCGTCATCCCCTCTCCTAGCTCCCCCCCCTCTCGCCTCGCGACGCCGACGCAGGCAGCGTCTGCTAGCGAGTTTCTTGGTTGAAAAAACCGACTGCTCGCGCTGCACAACCGTTCACTGGCCACCCCGTATATATGGCAATGGATCTTGACCTCCAAGGTGGTGCCGGTGGGAGATTTCTCCTGTGCTTTGTGGAACGATTAAAAATTCGCAGCGTGCGCGTTAACTAAAAGCGGACTGCGGGTCTCTGTGTCCAGTCCGATTCTTCTGTCTCTCACTGCCCATTAGCAGCGATTGGGATGTTCCAGTAGGAAACACCGGTCCATCACTGCGTGCTTTGCGCCCCCCCAGGTTTCTCTCCTGTGCAACGCTGCGATGAGCGCCAGCGTCAACGCCGCCACCAGTGTAAGCATTAGCGCCCGCTGCTTCGCATCTACACATCGTTCCC
Source organism: Rhipicephalus appendiculatus (assembly GCA_030522465.1). NCBI lineage: Eukaryota > Metazoa > Arthropoda > Arachnida > Ixodida > Ixodidae > Rhipicephalus > Rhipicephalus appendiculatus. Next base: position 4,159,216 of record JALIZH010032999.1, read on the forward strand.
TTTAGCGGGAGATGGTGTAATCTTTAAGACGAAAGCCTTTAATGTCTCATGCTCACGTCCGTCCCGGTGTCCGTCCGACCGTCTGTCCGCCCGTCTGTATATCTGTTCATCCGTCCGTCCGTCCATCCATCCGTCCATCCGTCCGTCCGTCCGTCCATCCGAGCTCTGGCACGGAGCCAGGTGGCCGCCGGGATGCGCCGACGGAACGCCGGTCGCGTCGGACTCTTTATAGCGCTCGCGCTTTGCTTGCGTAGCGTCGCTGTGCCCAGAGTTTGCAATCATTCTGACGGACCGCCGTCTCAATGGACCCAGGCGTTCACGGAATACACTTTCCAATTTACAAAGGGTCCGTCAATTTAAGAGCTCGAACGCGGATGGCGTTTGCACGATGCGCAAAGCGCGAGAAAATGCTAACGCATGCGGCCGGAGGAAGATGAGTCTCGCGTCTCGCTGCGATTCGCGGTAAAATTTAAAGAAGAAAACACGCACCCATTCGGTTTGTGTCTTATCCCACTGAGAGTGTAAAAGAAAAAAGACATGGCATAATGTCACACGCTTTCGCCGAACACACTTTGGAATGTACAAAGTGTCCTTCAATTTTTTTCGTATTTTCGCGACATTGGCTCGATGAAAGTTTTCTGAAACTTCGTATGCTAGTTCTATGGCACCCACAGATGACAATGTACTTCATTTTTATCAATTATAAACTACGTAGGACCCAGTAGGTGCTTTCAAAATCTATGATGTCACGGTGCGGGAATCTCAAGGTGGCGTCTCCACCCGCATTTTCTTTTCGCGCGTTTTCTCGCTTTCCGAGCGTCGTGTCGCGGTAAGAGTGGTGTTTTCGGGATTGGGAAATTGTCTCCCTTTAAACCTATAGGGCAAAAAGCAAACCTTGAATAGAGCGTCAATCTTCATATAGGTCTGATCCACCCTTACAGGGCTCCACATTTTGCTCGAGTTGCGTCAAGTTTTCTAGGTGAGCAATTTAATAGGTGTAAGCTAGTTGTCTAGGATATCGATTGGTGCAATAATGCGCGTCTGTCTACTTAAGGGCTTCGTGCTTATTCATGCAACGGTCGGTGTATCCAACGCATGCGAAATGACGTTTACTTATAGCAGAATGAAAAAAAAAACATTTTCACTCTCCAACGACGTTGCAAGGTGCGGGAAGTTTGCATGCCATTTAGCATGTGCTTTCCAGCGTATTGATAACGTCATTGCGATATAACCAACAAGAGGCAGCTATAGCGAACACCTTTATCTAGATTTAGTGATCGTTCTTGTTGCGACGGCGTCAATATCGACGTTCTCACATTTGCTTCTTTTCAGTTTCTTCTAACCATGTTTTAACAAAAGCGCCTAAAGCGCCCCCGCGCGTTTTTTCCAGCGCCGTGGTGCTCGGCCTTGGTTAAGCGCGGGAAAGCATGCTAAATACTGCCTGCCCCAATCGCTGTCATTTTTTCTGCATTTTTAGATGTGAAGCATCTTATGGCGAAGCTTAATCCGGTGGTGGTTGTGGTGTGCGGCGTGCTCTCTCTTACTGCGCATGCGCAAACCCCCCTCAAAAAAATATAAATAAAAAACCTCCTCTCCCCCCTCTCTCTCCTCTAGGCATCCCTCCCCGCGGCAACCACACCCTCACTGCGCATGCGCCTCCCCTCCTCTCTCCCCTCCTATGCTCCGCCCTCTCTCCTCTAGGCATCCCTGCCCGCGGCGTCCACACTCCCACTGCGCATGCGCGTCCCCCCCCTCTCTCTCCTCTCCTACGCTCCCCCCCTCTCTAGCCTCGCGACGCCCACGCAGGCAGCGTCTGCTAGCGAGTTTCTTGGTTGAAAAAACCAGACTGCTCGCGCTGCACAACCGTTCACTGGCCACCCCGCATATATGGCACTGGATCTTGACCTGCAACGTGGTGCTGGTGGGAGATTTCTCTTGTGCGTTGTTGAACAATAAAAATTCGCAGCGTGTGCGTTAACTAAAAGCGGACTGCGGGTCTCTGTGTCCAGTCGGAGTCCTGTGTCTCTCATTGCCCATTAGCAGCGATTGGCATGTTCCAGTAGGAAACACCGCTCCATCACTGCGTGCTTTGCGCCTCCTCAGTTTTCTCTCCTGCGCAACGCTGCGATGATCGCCAGCGTCAACGCCGCCGCCAGTGTAAGCGTTAGCGCCCGCTGCTTCACATCTACACATGGTTCCCTTTAGCGGGAGATGGTGTGATTTTTTTTTCACCTTGCACGGAAAGTTACAAAAATTGACATGCGCAAGGGACTATCTCGTGTTTAATATAGTAAAGTGGCATACCAACTGTTGCGGGCGTAGTTGTCTCTTCACTTGTTGACATTTCTTCGGTTGTTGACATTTCTGCATGGGTAGAAATCAGTGCACCTGAGTGGCCTGTTAACGGGACAGCAAGACTAAGCGCTTGCTTGAGTAAACTTCGCCTTGTGCGGAATTTTGTCCAAGGGCGTATCACTTTTCTCGACAAAATATACTGCTTTTCAGACGTTCTTTAGTGAACATGTAGCAATTACTAATATATCGTTAAGCATATTTCGTATAGTCTTGCGTGGAACAGGGGATGTCGCTGGAGCCGACGTTGCTAAAGTATCACCGGAATAGAAACATTAGGGATATGTCAGTGCTTGCAAAAGTAAACACTCATTCTACTTCCCACGTAGCTGCTCGCTTAATAGACACTTTTAGTTTAGCGTACGTAACGAGCCTACGTACGCAGCATGGCTACGGGAGAGAAGTGCGCATGCGCAGTACGTAACGTATCTATTTCATGGATGCGCGCGTACGCCCGAAAAAAAATCCGGCGCACGCAAACGTAACTAGACGTAGCGCTTGCTACGTGACACTCTCGCGAGATCTCGAATGAAAGAGCAGCCAGATTGCAAGATGGCACAGAACGTAAAAAAACGTGGATCCAATGATTCAGCTTGACTTGGATGCCAGTGGCCGTTATAACGGCCGCTACCGCAGGATGGCGCTAAGAAGCACTCGAAAGCTGCTTCATTTCACATATGATACGTCTAGTTGAACGAAACGCATCCCGGTATGGTCGATACGGTAAACTAAAAGTGTTGCCGAGCGCTTCGCTTGCAGCGTACGCAACGTATCGTGCTGCGTACCTAGGCTTCTTGCGTACGCTCAACTAAAAGTGTCTAATAATAACAGCTGGGATTTTACCTCCCGAAATCGGGACACGAGTATGAGCGGCGCCGTAGTGGAGGGCTCCGGAAATTTCGACCATCTGTCCTTTAACGTGCATTGACACCGCACAGTACACGGGCCTCTACCATTTCGCCTCCACCGAAATGCGACCGCCGTGGCCGGGATCGAACCCGCGACCTTCTGATAAGTAGCCGAGCACCGTAACTACCGATACACAGTGGTGGAAGTTAAAAGCACCGGAATTTATTGCGTTTATTGGCCGGGATCGAACCCGCGACCTTCTGATAAAGTAGCCGAGCACCGTAACTACCGATACACAGTGGTGGAAGTTAAAAGCACCGGAATTTATTGCGTTTATCATAAAACAGTCGCGTAAGAGGACAGCATGCGGACGCGGTGAATAAAATACCGAAAGCAATGGCATGGCATTTTAATCTAGCAGGTCACAACTTCAATGACCGCAAACTGACCACCTCATACACAGCACAGCTTCCCAGCTGTTGAACAAAAGCACACTGTATACATAAGGCATGAACTTTTTTTAAAAAAGCCCATGAACTTTGGTACAGCGAAAGCCATCACATAAATATGTCTCGTAACTTTTTTAGCGACACTATAGATACACGAGCCCATTTTTGTGTGATCAATTTAAAACTGCCAGCAGACAAAACGGTTACGAAATGACGGTTGGTTCTGCCCGTGTTAACAGTATCACGTTTCAAGTGAGTGAATTGTTCTATAGTATAAGGATGCCACTTTTGCTAAAATGTTGATTTTTGATTTTTTTTTTTCGATTCTCTAGATGCGACAAAGCCTATATTTGTACAATGATGGTATGACAAAGATATGGAACCCCTGGAGACAAGGCGTTTATGAACTTTTTCTGCTGAAGTCATCACCCAGACAAGAATTCCTTAATTATATAAAAGCATTAATGCATGTAGGAAGATAGTTACAATGGCAGCGCATAGTATTATTACTCTAGACCAGGGGTCGGCAACTTTTTGAGGCGGAGGGCCAAATTGCATGAAGCGCACACAGCGGGAAGCGGGGGGTGGGGGGGGGGGGGGGGGGTGCTTCTCAGGCAAAGCGCGGAAATTCGGCGAATAGACACTAATTTGTAAAACTGGACTAGAAATTGTGTTTATTTTCAGCATGCATGTCACAACGTTGCAACCAAGCGTAGGTTAGATGCGCAAATCTCATTTTAGGTCAAAACGGCCATGTCGGCCTTCAGATAGGAAGTGGCAAGAGAAAGGGGGGAGGGCGTTTGACGGAATACTGCCATGCGGGCCGCAGGTTGCCGACCCCTGCTCCAGGCAATTTGATAAGTGATTTAGTTGGCAATCTTGTGCTGTGGTTTCGGAGTAATCTACGCCAAGTGATTTGAGTCAGAATGCAGAAAGCTAATATTTGAAACGAGCATTGAAACACCACCACGTTTATCTCAAACGGTAGTTTGAGGTTTGCATACCTCAGTCAAACTACCGGACACCGACCGACACAAAATAGAAACAGTCATACCTTAATCAGCAGTTTTACTCCAGTGAATAGGCATAATCTAAACGTTTCAAGGAGGGCTCTTGATCCACTCAATATGGTAGATGGATCCACTGAGAAATAAGCCTGTTTAGGAATTTTTTAACCGTTCTCATCACCTTGAAACTAACATTCAGTGAAATTTTGGGGGGGCGATGTGGAATGCCGGGCCAGCAATGCGTCGATCGCCACCGCGCGGCAGTAAACGCATACGCGAGGACGCACGCGCCTAACGTTCAAGCAACGCCTCCGAGCCTCTAGTTCCCACGAACAGTGAGAACAAATGTTACGCGAAACTGGCGGCGCACAAGGCACGCAACTATTAACAATGTTGTCATGACACGTTATTCATGTTCCTCGTACACTGGTGTCATGCTATTCAAATTGTATATATATAAAGCAGGCGAAGAGGTTATGGTTTACATGGCGGGCGTGTCATGTTAACGCGATAGCGTTAAAGAGCTCGTTTCGCAGAAATTTCGGCGTCGGCGTCGGCGGCGGCGTCGTTGGTTGTGAGCGAAAAATCATCATCTCGTCCGTGACCGAGAAATCGAGAAAGATGCAAATAAAATAAATAACAAAAATTTCTGAGTCCGAGTGAGGATCGAACCCAGGCCGTCTGCGTGGGAAGCAGGTGTTCTACCACACAGCCACGCTTCCGTTTGGGATTACATTGAAAATAACCTTCCTCTGCTTGGATATGCAGTCAAAATAACTTTCATGCTTTGCAAACACACGCGTCCTGTATCCAGGTGTCACAATACAACATGTAATATCGCAGTAATATAGCGTGGTACAAGCGTACATTGCCATCGGGCGTCAGAAGGTGTGAATGTCGTAACGACATTGTGGTTCAAAGCCGGCCACCCATTACAAAAGGCACACATGTTACTGCGCGTATTCCCTTAAGACCGCGTAGTGGGTGCATAGCAAGTTCGAAAACATTTCCCGCATTTTGCGCGCATAATTGCTCGTGGTTTAAAACATGCTACCCGTTACATAGTATGCACTAAGTGATTGAAGTACGCACTAAAGACAGGATATCGCTATCGCGTTCAACTTTTAAAGGCGAAGCTTAAGGGTCCCCCCAATTTTTTTTTCATGTTGTGGCCGGTTGCCTTCCGAGTCAAATCTTCCTGCGATGCTGATTTTTATTGGATGATGAAATTTAACATCAAACACATCAAAAAGTATCCAAAGCTGTTTGGGTTCGAGAAGACGGTGCAAAACATGCCCATGCACATGTTAAGGTAAGCAGTTGCTGCCTTGATGTCGAAACGTTGGTTCCAGAGCGACTGAGATGCACTGCGCTATTTTAGTCTCCCTTCTTTCCTTCTGCTTGCTCAGCAAGTAGAGTTTTCGATTAAGATACTCGCATTGATTGTGCATCGAATATTAAGTTTCCGTATGTGTATGGATAGTGACGCGGCGAAGCCGGCCTCTGCCTTATAAAAAGTAGCACTTTAGCACGGAGTGACGCTCTCCGTGCTAAAACTGTACGGAGTTGCAATTGAGCTGCAGTTTGATAAAAACTAGCAGTTTTTCCGTGTACGAATACAACCGATGAGCGAAGCTCCTTACAAAAGGGACGCACGCGGCGTTCGACGCGCGCGCGGCGTTTCATTGTCCAGGCGACGGACCAACCACTGGGCGGACGACAGGGTAAAGCGATTGTTTCGCGCGTTCGCCGGTTAGAGTGGAGGGCAGAATTGAAGAAAGATGGAGAGGGTGACTAATCTGACTCCGTTTCGCATGCGTTCGTATTCTCATGCTTTGCGCATCGTGCAGACGCCATGCGCGTTCTAGCTCTCATAAAGCTCATTTATCCTCCCGCGTGAGGGGGAGACGCCATAGCTGGCACCGTACCAGGGAGCTTCAACGGCGACGGCGACGGCGGGGTGCCGGCCTAAGGAGCTTCGCTCCTAATAACGGTGTGAACAGCGCGTGAGGCACACAAGGACAAGGAACCGACGAGGACTAGCGCTGTCGGACTAGCGCCGTCATGGAATATAAACTAGCCCGGTCACATACCTTGCTTTGATAAAGAAAACGCTTAGCTTTAAGATGACGTAATATTTACTTAATCGTTGCTTGCTTTTATCTAAACTGCACCAGAACACCCTACCTGTCGTCTCTGTCGTTTTCTCTTCGGGTGTCGTGTCTGCACGAATAGAAATTGTAACCATAAAGTGACATTTGTTGAGTAAATAAGACTATTCGTACATAGAATCGCGCGCAGAAGAAGTGGTGTATTTTTTTTTGTGCGTGTGTGCTGCCATCTTTCATATATTGTTATTTATTAAAATATTACGCATTCACATGCGTAATATCTCCGCGCGTTTTATTTAAATGCGCACAAAGTAATACCATTAAACGATAGAATCTTTAGAAGACAAATCGTTGCGAGTGTACAGCACTTAATATATAGCTTTTCACGTCATGTACGGAATAAACAAACCAATATCGCAGAGTGTAACCAATGGCAGCCTCACTGGCAATCCCACAGCCCCTACACTTCAAGGGTAGCGCTGCATTCAATGCATCATATGACAATTCTGAAGGTTTATAAAAAGTAGCCTAACACCTTGCACGCACTTAATAAGCGATTCACATGGAAGTAACAAAACGCATTTAGTAAGGTTCCGTACAGCATGTCGGATGTATCCTTTTCCGAGACATAAGGCGGCCCAGACATAAGGGACACCGGGTCCGGGCGATGCTGACTAGGTTACGCGGAGTTGTTACCGCCTAGCGATATGCGATGACGTGGAGAACGAATGCAGTCACTGTGTGAGCAGATTGAATGGGAGGCGATCGTCGCAGAAACCGTGAATCAACTAAAGCTATTAACGCCGCCCCTAGCACCACCCGGTACGTAAGAACGCTACCGGCTGCCGAATGACAACTCTTGATGCAGAGATCAGAAAATTCGCGTTTTCTTAAAGCGTAAAAGCCCTGTTTCCAGTGAAGTAATTAAATCTAACAACATTTGCCGCTTTCGTTTGAAGTTTCCTTCGGAAGGTACATATGGAAGTAAACTTCGCATGGGATTTGATACGTAAGCACAAATTTCACGTCATGTAGACAAACAGAATGGACAAGTATACCTACGAACGTTATTAAAACGTAAAACCGTGAGGGCAATTGAGCGATTCGCGTTGAATACAGCATAATGGACATGCAGTTTAAACTGGATTTAACGAATTAATGGGAACGCGTAAAGTTATTTCGTTAAGCCAGGATTTTCATAAAATCGCGGAAATCGGCACCCAAGAGCTACCACGGCATAGCCGGCAACCCTCCCATGCCTGCGCGTCTGATAAGTCCGCGAAGGTGGCCCGAGTGCGGCCCGAGTGTCCGGGTGATGCTGGCCAGGTCACGAGTTATGAGAGCCTACCTGATCTGCGATGACACGGAGAACGAATGCGACGACTGTGCGAGCAGGCCAGTACGAAAGAACGCGGCCTGGCTGCCTGGCTGCCTGCCTCTTTGGGGTCACGGTTTGTTTTTCTGCAGGTACCCCTGAAAGGGCAACGCGCGAGCGCGTGGCCTGCGCGCTCCGGTGGCTGCTTGCAGCGTTCAAGCGGGAGCGAAAGCAACCAAAGCCTCTTTTCGCGTCATCTAGTGGCGAGCAAAACAACCAGCCATTGCTGATATGGAACCGGCGGCAAGATTACAACCCCCTCCCCTTTCAAGGTATTACGCAAGAGGCCGGGCCGGGCCTTGAAGGGGGATGGGGTTGCAATCATGCCGGCGGCACAATATCACCTACGACTTGTTTTGCTTGCCACTAGATGACGCGAAAAGAGGCTGTGGTTTCTCTCGCTCCCGCTTGAACGCGCTGCAAGCAGCCACCGGAGCGCGCAGGCCACGCGCTCGGGCGTTCCCTTTCATAAAAATTGACAGTGTACATAATGTATTGGCTCGGCATGCAGCCTCGTCAAACAAGTCTATCGAGTTTCCTGATGACCTAATGCATAGTTTAGGAAACTGAATTCTCAAAGCATAATAACATTATGTTGAAGTAATTAACAACGCCCACCTCTTTCGGTCGCAGTCGTCGCTTCTTCGGCAGGTAAATATTGAATAATAAAGCAATAGATACACAATTCGTACGTGTAAGCTTAGCTTATAGATGCTAATTTTCGCTCCGGCTTCACAAATTAGGGGGAAAATATGTTTTCGCTGAATGCGCTTTCCGTACAGTATCAATATCCAACGATATGCTACATGCTCTAAATTAGGTACTCATTGCACAATAAGTCGTTACAAGGGTATCTTTAACGCCCTACCTTCTGTGTGGGTCGTGGTTTCTGCCGCTGCTGTCGTGTCTGCACAAAGAGAATTTCGTACAGCGAGCAACAGTTGTCCCGGGCGAAGCAATACACTGGATGCACATAATGCTTACGCAGAACCCTTGGACCAAAATTACTTTAAGCGCCACATCGCTTATCTGTTCTCTTTTCTGCACAGCACATTACTTGCCGCGCGTTATTTAAGGCCATGTTGCATACAAAGATGTTAACACTTCGTACAGCCTACTTTCTGAACAACGAACATATTTATTGCCTTCTAATATGACATTAAATACGATTTATTGCCTTTAATATGACATTTCCCTAATTTGTCACAGTAGAGTGCCAATTAAAATTTAATAGTATTAGGGGAACTCGCGTAAGCTTACACGTGCAAATTTTGCATGTATTGATTTATTTTATTACAAGGAAATTCACTAACGTGAAGTATGGCTTGTTTATTACTTTTAACATACTGCTCAGTACGGTCTCGACGTGCTGTATACTTGAAAAATGTTTTTAATTAACTTGAATACAAGAATAAAGCCCCTTTAGTGAGATTTTAGTTTATCGAGACCTATGTTTAAATGAAGCCGTTTAAAAAAAACAGTCCTCCGCTGTGGTGTAGCGGTTAAGGTGGGCGTCTACTGACCCGAAGGTCGCGGGTTCGATCCAGGCCGCGGCGGTCGCATTTCGATGGAGGCGAAATTTCCGGAGCCCTCCACTATGGCGTCCCTCAATCACGCCGTGGTTTTGGAAGCCGCTTGTGGCGCTGAGATCGGTAGTCTGCAATGTGTCGTCGTTTAAGTGTTCCGCGTGGCTTCCCCACAGACCCGGGTTCAAATATTTTATTGTAACTTCTTACAGCTGTATTAATTGCTACGTATTGCGCCAAATGTGGTCTCGTTCTGAATCTCGTATTCGCAAAAATCTCGGAGGCCGTACTTTACTTTTTTGCTAAATGCTGTGTGGTGGAGCTGCAAATAATTTCGCTCACGTTGACGCACATTTCATGTTACTATTTGTACCACACATTGCAGACTACCGATCGCAGCGCCACAAGCCGCTTACCCTGTTTGGGCTTGAAGCTCGTTCCGAGCACTCCCCTGTTCTAGTACGCTTTAATAAACTTTAAATATACAACGTGCGTAAGCAATGAGTCAAAGTATCGCTCGTCGCAACTGCCGCAACGCTATCGTGCCGCGAATTTTCCATAAGTCATTTCGCGTGTGCATGTAAATCTTGCGTTGTCATTGCGCAGGAATAATCGCAGCACTATCTGTTCAAAGTCGTGGTTGTGGTAGACTGCCTGCGCTTTTCGTGTAAGCATTTTCGAGATGCTGGTGTCAATTTTCAGTAGAATGGGTTTCAATGGTTAAAATTATTTTACCCTCGCTGGCACAGAGCAATGGTACGAGATGTTGCGAATGATTTCCGGCCTAAATATTCCCGGCCTGATGATCATTGGGCGTAGACCGGGCAGAAGGTAACCTACCGGCGACAATTAAAATGTATGAGTATTAAAGACAGAAAAGCTTAACCATCCTGCATATATAAGCCGAGATATCTTGTACACTCATGCTTTCATTGAGACTGCTGCCAATTTCTGTATGGGAAAAAATTTTCACGTACTGTAGCGCGCTTATCGGAAGATTGGTTAGTGCGTTAAGAACGTAATCTTGTGCTGAGCAATTAAACCGGCACAGTTTACCTTGATCGGTCAGGGTGGTTTGCTCTGGAAGGAACAATTTCGCCGTATGAGTGATTTCTTCGAAGTAAATCAACAATTCAAACAAAACGGACGTTAAAGGGAAGGTGGAGTGCTGCGTCTTCGTTCACACAGCAACCTGCCTCCTCGACGAAGTCGATTTAACGTTTCGAGCGAATGTTTTTCGTTCATTTTCCGACTACCCGCCTTACTGAAATGTTCCGTATGTCAATCCAATAATTCCATGTTTCTATACGGAATCCATATGTCTTCCGTATATTTCTTATATATTTTCCATATAGTTCCGTAAGAATCTTACAGAAGCATACGGAATTATTAGAATGGCATTCGGAACGTTTCAGTAGGGCGCCATAGTGGTCTAGTGGTTATGGTGCTCGACTGCTGACCCGCAGGTTCGCGGGATCGAATCCCGGCCGCGGCGGCCGAATTTTCGATCCAGGCGAAAATGCTTGAGGCCCGTGTGCTTAGATTTAGGTGCACGTTAAAGAACACCAGATGGTCGAAATTTCCGGAGCCCTCCACTACGGCGTCTCATAATCATATCTTGGTTCGGGGACGTAAAACCCCAGATATTATTATTATTATTATTATTATTATTATCATCATCATCATCATTTTCAGACTATAGAACTGCTCGCTGTTTCGCAGTTCGCTGTCAAAACCCGCTCACCTTGCAAATAGACTGATTATATTATGATTTGTCTTATGTTCAGGCGTTTTACATGAGTTTTTCGCAAAACAAGCGCAATTTTCAGCGTGCTGCGAAAGAAAATGCAGCATGTCTCTCGCGTTGCAAAAATTTCGCACTCGTTGCATCAATCGCGTCACGCTTTACCTTGTGTCGTCTTTGTCGTCGTCTCTTTCTCCGTGGTCTCTGTACGAGAAGAAATTCAATCCAGTTAGTGGCATTTGTTGCCAGGGACACGAAATGCGGGCACAATTCGCATACGGCTGGGACTGGCTAGTAGCGCTAGTAATATCCCTGTGTCATCACTTTATACGAGTTGAATTTATCGGAGGATTCCGAATATTTGAGTACGACTCGTTGCATGAACTGCATCGTGCGTGTGCAACCTATAACACCTTACCTAGTGTTGTTGCGGCCGTCACCTCGGTAGTCGTCTCGGGTGTCTCTGTGCGAGTAGAAATTTCGTCCAGTTTGTGGCAGAATTTATAGTAACCAACCGTTGCATTATTCGCATGCCTCCCGCTGTTTGGCTAATCCTGCCCCATGATGTTAACAGGTTATTTGAAGAGAATGCGATAGCATTTTTTAAGGGGCGAATGTCCCTCCTCTGTAGTATGTAGTAGTAGTAGTAGTAGTAGGTAGCCACGTATAGTGGGATGTATCCACTCCACGTGATAAAGATGACGATGACGCCTGATGACCATGAAGAATAAGCGCGTTCCAGTATAGTGGAATGTACCCACTACATGTGATAACGATGACGATGACGCTGATGACCATGAAGTATAAGCGCGTTCCAGACCACACATTCTCTTTCTGCCATGGATGAAAACGATCGTGAACGCGCTCTCGCCCTCGAAAGGCAAAACGGCAACGCCGACACAAACGTTCCCCTAAGCTTAACGTCATATATGAGGAAAACAAAATCAGGGGAACCCCTTCCTTGTGGTCCGTAGAGCTCCTGAACAAAATCATCATCTACCCCATATGTAAATAATAAAACATTGTGTATATACTTGATCAATATGTAAATAATGAAACATTGTGTATATACTATATGTATAATCACACCACACCCCCCGCGTTTGTGTGTCAGGTCTTTGTATGATGATCGTGTGGGCAAACTTTACGGGGATTGACGGTTTACCAGATTACCTCCGGAGCTTCGCCCACTCATCATTCACTTCGTGGATATGGCGTGATTTTTTTATATTTTATTACATCGCACTGTACCGTTTGTGCTGCGTGCTACTGCACCTTCGTACGGTACCACATTCGAGTGCACTGGACTTGTAGTCACATTAGCCCGCGTAACATTGACGCTAAAGAAATCATCCGATCGTGCCAGTAATTAAGGTAACAGCAAATTGACTGCACTTTATACATACAAAAATTACACAATTACAGTTAGGATTGCAATATAATTAAGTCGAAGAATGTCAAGGTCAAATAATTGCTTTTAGATTGTTTTAAGATCTGGCTACTCTCTACATTAACATGTGCAGTACATGTGACGATCCCGTGCTTTTATTCCGCAAGTATAATCTACGGGTCAACTGAAAACCCAGCCCACTTATGGTTTCGGCCTTCTCGGATTTATAGCCGTTGTTTCTTTTAGATATATCGGTTGCTCAATGGAAGAAATCTTTTATACACCGATAGCGATGCATGTTCAGAATGCGTTATTATACTGCGCGTACTGTTAACCCCCCTAATCTGGCGCAGCTTTTAACGAGTTCAACGAGGAGTCGCTACCATATTCACTAAATGTCGTTCTCTTTTCTGTCTCGATGTACGCCGGACCGAAGAAATGCTTTCTCGTACGTCAATTACGCATCCGTGCGAGAAAATGCGTGCTCCTGTAAACACACTAGCCACATCCGGCTGCACTGTGGCGCGCGCACCGAGTGACACTTTCAGATCACCCTGTCTAACACCGATAACTTTGATATCCCCGATTTCTCTCCCTCGCCACCTCCCTCCCCCCTCCTTCTAAAGGAAATACATGCGGTTTACGAGCGTGCGGCATTATCCGCTCTGCGTGACATGGTATCTTAAGGCCTGACCACAAGTGCGCGTTGCAGCGTGTCAGCGCGTGTCTTTCTGACGCGGCTTCGCGCCCTCTCCCCCATTGGAGAGAAAGGGTGCGCAGCTTCGCGTAGCCGGGCGCCCTCTCTCTCCGTAGGGAGAGGGCGCGACGCCGCGTCAGAAATCCACGCGCTGACACGCTGCAACGCACACGTGTGGTCAGGCCTTTACAGCAGTATGCCGACCGTATAGAGTGCACTGTACGAGAGCGACGCGCAATGTGGCCACGTGTCGACGAAGAGGTCGCGTTTCTTCGGGACAAACCAGAATCCCAGCATTTTAGAGAGGACAGCAAAGGGTAATACGACTGCCATAGTGAATCCTACCGCCCTTCAGGGAAGCTTATTGCGCTTTAGACAAGAACCCACTGGAACCTCGCTGAAGCCCGGGAATTTTGCATGAGCTTTTAAGCTACGAAATGGAAGCAAGAGAAATCCTTTAAAGCAGAGATTGCGTTTAACAGGGGTCAGCGCAGCTTGTGCAGTACTCTGTTACCTGGACATCCTGCGTATTTAAGCTGCGAAACACGTCAGAAATCTTTTGGGCGAAAAAATGATCACCTACTTTCCGTGAACGGTAGTTCACTGGTCGTCTCGAAGCAACCTGTAAAAAAAAAAAAAAAAAAAAAAAAAAAAAAAAAAAAAAACAGCAAACCTGAAAATACCTGCACACGCTTTGCTTTAACGCAACACTCGTGCAATTGTCGGCGTCCGTGGTGTCGGTTCTGAGCAAAAAAAATCGCGGCGTTATGAGCAAAATATCGCGATAGATGCAAATAAAAATCGATAGTCCAGCTTAAACTATAACGAGGCATTCTGCGTGGCAGTCAGGTGTTCTACCACAAAGTAAGCCATTGCTGGAAAGTGCTTCAAAAGAGCAAAGAAGCAAAAAAAACTGTCAGGGCATCCTTTAGTGAGAGGCTCGCTTATGGCAGGTAATGCGTGGCCAGGTGTCACCAGCATAAGTGTGCAGCTGCGTAGGTGTGCGCATCGCCGTGCCGACTCGTCGCGAGTACTTCGCTTAAGGCCTGACCACACGTACGCGTTGCGGCGCGTCAGCGCGTGGCTTTTTGACGCGGCGTCGCCCCCTCTCCCTATACAGAGAGAAGGTACGCAGCTTCGCTTAGGCGCACGCCCTCTCTCTCTCCATAGAGAGAGGGCGCGACACCGCGTCAAAAAGCCTCGCACTGACGCGCTGCAACGCGTATGTGTGGTCAGGCCTTTATTCGCAAAACGACGACCTGGCGTAGTGGACACTTCGCGCAACTCTGCCGTCAGATGGCATGCATTTTGCGAGATCTTGTGCGTCACTGTTACGCGCAGATGTTCCTTTCCTCGCGGCATGGTTGAGATGTTTACCGAAAAGCGTAAGCCTGGCAAGCCAATCAGAAGGCGATGCGAAAGGGGCCGGTTTAAGCTGTCGCGTTCTACCCTTTAAGACAAAGCTGAAGCGTCCTCGAAGTTTTACACGGAATTTCAAATTTGCGATATTCATACCGATCGGCACATGGGACAGCCGAGTCGAAAGTAAGACGACAAACGGAAGAAAGGAGAAAAAAAACTGCGCTGCGCGTTTATGTCTGGTGTAGGTAGTTCAGCTCTTCGGCTTAAATCTGTTAACCCCGTACCGTTACATTTTTTTTTTCTCGAGAAAATTCATTTCGGCCTATTGAATTATATCGCTCGCCGCGCGGTGCAGGTTTTCAGCAATACTACCACACACAGTCCGCACTGACGAACCGACTTGCACCGAACCGACTTGCACGAAAAATCCATGGGTGTGGCGTGAAAGCTTTCGCAGAAGCCTTAACCAAAAAGACGTAAGCATGTGTATTTCAGAAGCATGGGCGTCGGCAGGGGGGGGTGCAAAGGGGGCACTTGCCCCCCCTTAGAGCCACGCCAGCACTGCCCCCTGAAACCCCACCAGCGCCCCCTCCCCCCCCCCTCGTGCCGCGATGCAACACAGTTTTGCCCCCTCAAGTCAAAATCCTGCCGACGCCCATGTTCAGAAGCCTGCGGTATGGAAATGTATTTCACCTGTGCACATGTATATTTCACATATAATAAATCGGCGAATGTATCGGTTAACGCTTTTTTCTCGGCCTTAAGCTCAAGATTCCTACTATTGGATAAAGTTGTCAAAGGTGCGTTAAAATCTAAACCAGCTCTCGTGGCCTTCTTCGGAACGATTTCACGAGTACGAAGCTCCTGCAAGCAGTTGTTAGCGACCACAGCGCTACGCACGGAACGAAAGCAAAAAAGTGTGCACTCTGTGCACATCTCAGTGATGAGTTGCCGTGAAGAGCACACTAATTTTGAATAACCAAGCATTTCTCATTACTTGGATAAATCAGTCGCTGTGTGCGGGATTATTCCGCAGCTCCCGTAGAACCGGCCTTATTTTTTAGCTTACAACAGGATGTGACGTACTTTAACGACAAAGTGGCACTCGCATTGAAATGATCTTGGCGAATGGACGGTACAACGATCAGATCTAGCGTAAACCAACATGTGCATGCACTCATCAGAGTGCAGATAAGCCTCGGAAGGCGAAAAGCTTGTGTATATCGTGTAGGCTTCCGTACAAGCATTTGGTACTGGGCTTACACAACGGAATACGCCTCCCCTCTGAGGACGTGCATCACATTCGCGCACGTGCAAACACGTTGCGGCTAGCAGAGGACTCAAGGAGCCATGCTTGGTGCCGACTCTGTTCGATCTCGAGGCCAATAGCTGTCAAACACCAATAGACATTGTGCAAGTTCTTTTATACCAATGTTGCTGTAAACATTGAAATACTTCTGTAAGGACACGTTTTACTTTCGTGTTATACCGATTCCTATGAAGGTGGGATCAATCATTTTTTTTTTTTCAAAAAGGGACGTGCTCACCTGGTATTGGTGTCTCCGTTATGGGCCCTGCGCGGTGATGAAAAAAAAAAAGTAACGATGCTCATGTACAATAGAAGTATAATTTAAGATCGTGTAGTTTTAAGCGTAACGTACAAAATATTAACGTACTTTACATTTTCACGCGGAAAAGCTTTAATGCGAGATCAATGCACCTCCAGTTCCCGCTAATAGCACGCAACTATTTCACAATTTTTCGTCAGTTCAGAGGATAGCATTTTCACGGGTTATTGGGGTATAGAAAGCATCTTGTAATGCGATTCCTAAATTAGCAACGTGCACAAATTTTTAGCTCTCCATAGCGGTGTGTCCTGAAATCATATCTCGGCTGTGGTGCCTAATACTTTGCAAAATTAACACTACATCGGTGCGGTATTAACATTAGATTTCAGTACCCTGAGTTCGCTAGTCACACTTCGTAATAGAGCGGTCAGGTAAATTGGTGCACTTGCTCAGGTTCGTTTTACGAGCTGCGCATATACTCACATGCGCCAGGGGGCATCCAGGGGAACCACTTGTCTCTGCACTCCGGTTTGATGAGGGCTAGAACAAGGACAGTGCAATGCTCATTAACTCTATTGTCCGCCGCGGTGGAGCAGTGGCTATGGTGCTCGGCTGCTAACCCGAAGGTCGCGGGTTCGATCCCGGCCGCGGCGGTCGCATTTCGATGGAGGCGAAATGGCAGAGGCCCGTGTACTGTGCGATGTCAGTGCACGTTAAAGAACACCAGATGGTCGAAATTTCCGGAGCCCTCCACTACGGCGTCTCTCATAATCATATCGTGGTTTTGGGACGTAATACCCCAGATATTATTATTATTATCATTAACTCTATTACACATCTGT
The DNA here is from genome assembly GCA_030522465.1 of Rhipicephalus appendiculatus. Taxonomy (NCBI): domain Eukaryota; kingdom Metazoa; phylum Arthropoda; class Arachnida; order Ixodida; family Ixodidae; genus Rhipicephalus; species Rhipicephalus appendiculatus. The sequence continues at coordinate 4,176,488 of JALIZH010032999.1, forward strand.
GCGCTTAAATATTCATTAACTTCTGTTGAATAGTCATGGATGTCTGGCACGCTCGTTCCACTCATCGGCGATGAAATAATCACACTTTCCCGACACCGTTCAACAAAAACAGTTACATCAATGTGTGCGGTGGCTATAAAACAATAGTTTACCGAAAAAAGTCACAGTTTCACCGCAAGGGTGAAGCAATGAATGCGATAGCAAAAAATTGTAATGTTATACGAAGTGAGGCTGGCAGCTAACTCTTTTTGGATCCGATCTCACGCAACTCTAGAAAACGCTTGTTTAAGAGAATTCTCTTCGCGTTGAGAGCGCAGCACGTAGAAGGGTACACCGGCCCCCCCGCTGTCGGCCGCCGAGAAGGGGGAGATAACGCGCGCGCCCCCGCTCGTAAAATCGAAGGTCGCTCGAGGGACCCCCCCCTCGCGTCTTTTCACGCTCACAAACGACGGGCGGGGCTGGTTATATATATACATATACATATACGGCAAATGACGACGGCGGACAACGGCGACGCCGACGGCGAAAACCAGCCGCGAGTGTCCATATAATTGCTATCGCAATAAAAGCGGTCGTATATTACCAGGATAGGCTTTAAGAGTTTGGGTAGGCAAACAAACGATGCAGTACAGATAGCATAACATGCTTAATATATGGAACGTCAGTGTTCACTTCTCAATCATTAAATCATAAAAGCCAGAACATTTGGGACATACTGCGTTTAGTAGCCTTTTGCCGAAGCAATGCATCTGCCGCCTTTCAGTTGAATTTAAAATCGTTGTCGGAGTACTCTTTGTACGCGTGCACCGGAATGCGGCAATGCATGAGCCTACGACGCTCATTGAACTTTTTTGAAGACATGTTTAAACTGCGCGAAGAACAACACGTTAGACACATAGAGCACGCAGACACGAAGCGCAGTTCCATTGCTCATGAACGTTTCATGCTCATTGAACGTTGTGCGCTTTATTATTTAAACCAAATTATGAGTGCCTCGCTGGTGCTATACGACAGCAGGTATTTCTGTCGAGATAATAAACATTCTATAAAGTGTCCACGTGCACCATGTAATGGTTAGTTCGGGGCTATCTGCTTCGCCAAAGGTCCATGCATTTTTATCCCAGAATGCGCTGAAGGATCCTTACCGGTCACACTCCTGTTTAGAACAATCCATTCTTCAAGGTCATCGCAAGAGGGCATAGGGCAATCCGGGACCTCTGTTGACACAAAAAAAAGAACAAGAAAAATGCTTGTCTTATTTAGACTCACGGTTACCGACCGAAACACAAGGTGATCGTTTCGTTTGACAAGCATATAATTGCGAGGCAGTGCGCCATGCAAAAGGTCTTAGCCACACTTCATTGTTTGCGTTTAGAGTGGACGTTTATAAAATATACGTCTATAGGTGAGGCTGTAAAAGGGCGGTCCTAAGACGCTGCGAGTACAACTCTTGGCATACAGCCTTTGCGGGGGGTTAGGATGTCCAGTCGGCGCATTTTTATCTGCATAATGTTCAGCAGTGACGTTTCAGAAACGTTAAATATTTAGCCTGATTGTAGTTACTGAGACATTATGACGAAATTATTTCAGGCACGATAAGGCTGACGGCAGATGGTACGTGTCTTCTAGGCGGGCCTCCTTTTCTCGCTCCATCGCGCAATGAGACAGACGAGCGGGGTACAAAGAATCGACATGTCATGGAGAGAAAACGCCGATCTCAGAACTTCAACAAAATTGCTCACGTTAAGCCGTTATAGAGATCTCGCGTCGTATAATCAGAATACTTGTGCTGCTCAGATGCGTATCTTATACTCTGCAAGCTCTCGTGCGCTGAGAAAGAGGCATGGTCGGATGTCCTCGAGCTGAAATTCTACATTTGAAGAACAAGGCATTGCTGCAATGCGTCCCCCACTGTAGACTAACGGTGCTTTTTGTTTACAACGTAATGTACATATATATACCTATGTTTCTGTAACAAATTTTGTGTGTCTGTGCTTGTTCAGTTCCGTTGAAATGCTGTGTTGAAATGTTATTGATTGATGTCCACCGTCTGTGATAATAAATTTCTCTAAACACGATGCGAGCGTAGAGTGAACACTCACTGAAGCAGATTTTGTCGTTTCTGTAGAGGAGGACGGCCATGAATATGAAGTACAAACTAAGGCCGATGGCGACCTTCTTGGCGTTCCTCCTCATGACGGGCTCCCGGATCTGCCGCATGTAGACCTCGACGAGAGCAGGATTGTTCTGCTCCTGCAGGTGCGCGAGCCTGTTGAAAAGGAAGAACGGACGCGCATATCAGTCACGTGGCACCACCACTGTTGGAACATGCATCCGTGCAGTGCGACGACGTGAAAGCCTTTCGGTACCTGGCGAGAATGGACGCTCGAACATCCCATTTCACGATACTGTTGAGGCAGTAATATTACGGTGGTCACTTGTGTCATCACCATCATTAGCCTGACTAGGCCCACTGTATAGGACAAGGACATCGCCTATGTTCCGCCAATCAACCCGGTCATGTGCTTGCTGCTGCCACGTTATATCCCCTCGCGCGTTTGCCAACGCGCTACGCACCCCTGCCCATGTGTATTTCTTGATTTTGACTATGATATCCTCAACACACATTTGTTCTCTAAGCCACGCTGTTTTCCTTTTGTATCTTAAGGTCACGCTTATATTTCTTTCCAATGCTCGCTGCGTCGTCCGGTTTAATTTGAACCCTGTTTGTGAGCCTCCAGGTTTCTGCTCCGTAGGAAGTATCGCTATATACCCTTTTTCTTGAGGAATAGTGATGAACTACCATTCATGATTTCAGAATGTTTGCCGAATGTGCTCCACTCCTTCCTTATTCTTCTAGTTACTTCAGTCTCGTGGTTCTGCTCCGCGGTTACTGTTAAGTACACATTTTTTACAACTTTGAGTGCCTCACTACCTATTATGAAGCACTCTAAGAAGCGCGAAAAAAAGATGAACCACTTCCAACTAGGCCAAATAGCCGTGTTGCATTAAAGCACTATTCTCTTCCGAGGCTCATGATTTGCGATTCGTCGCCCGAGTTAGTCATCAATGCAGAGTTATCAGCGAATCGCTGTACATGAATACACCGACATTAATGAATACATGTGGCATTAATAAATATAGCGCGGCTTATAGCTAGCAGGCAACTGCAAATGCCCTTTAAGCGTACCTCCGGTGTTACACTAAGGAGGTTTGACAATGGGGGTGAAATCGTTGAGCTGTGCGGCATGGCCGGTGCTGTCAACGTTATGTCCAATAATTTTTTTCAGAAGCACGTATTGGCTACGCTTGGACGGAAAACGTGCACCCCCTCCCCGACCTTCCCCCTAGCATCACCCGTATATGTCTGACAGGGCGCACAACAGTTATAAAAATGTCCTTGAATCCCGTCGAACGCTTTCCTGTCTCGTACGGCCACGAATTGCGGTGCACTGCAATAGATGTTAGTGGTGGTCTCATTTAGCTAGATGGATCAATTTATTTCCTGGCTGCCTTATAAATAACCACGTATGTGTTGCTCTTTCATATGCTACATAGCATACATATGCTATACATAGGCTATGCATATAGATACGCTATGAGAAGCAGGCGTACGTCACTTACACCGGGTCTACAGGGCCCTCCTCGCGGAAGTAGACCACGGCTGGAAATGAACAAACGATTGCAATACGAGCAAGCAGTGCTGGTACGAGTCTGGACTGCTACAAGCAGACACACGGCAACCGCATTAAATGACAACTACAACAGTACACGATTACTTTATGGACAATTCGTAGTTTTTAGATGCGAAGCAGCTATTTGACTAGCCTGTGTAACGCTGTCCCTCCGTAAGTCGGTACGAACGTGCCGCAACGCGCTCCCCTCGCCGCAGGTGTTGGAGCGGTGCCAAGTAGGTCACGCCGCAGCTGCGCGTTGACGTCACGCTCCCCCTCGCAGTGCGCGCTGACGTCACTCTCTCCCTCGCCTGCCGCGCGCTCGCCGCAGCGCCCGCAGCTGCCGCCTCGTCCGTTCGCCCGCAACACCTGCCGCGTTAGCGCCGTTCAACCCGTGACGCCACCCGTGCGCGACGCTGCTGCTTCGCATCCCATCAGAGTTCCCTTTGGGAAGATGCACCTAATTTTTTGGCAGCCGATGTGAAGGACGAGGCATGTTAGTGGTGCTCGTTTTCATTATTTGGCAAAGGCTTACACGTTCGAATGCGTTTTAATGCTACACGGAGCTTCCGGCCGCTTCGTATCCCCGCGGAGCTTTCTCCTGACAAGGGCGTGGACCATATCATGCATTTGAGGGCGATTGCATCGGCGGCACCAACGATGCTTTGCGTGCACTGTTTGTCGCCTCGATTTCCGCTCTTCTATGGCAACAGAAATACTTCTGGCACTGTGGCTGAAGAAATCTGTAGCTGTGATTGTAGCTAAGACTGTATAGCAGGCGCGGCTACACTGGTTGTCGCGGTAAGGCACCAATCAAGATTTCTATGCGACCGATAAAGGAAGCAGCTTAATTTATCGCTAGGCCAGTGGAATGACGAAAGCATGCGTTTACTGTTGCTGAAGTTATAAACTGGCCACGCTAGCGGATGCTCAGCTGATTTTCGTCGGAAAATAGAGTACGTTCTTTGCCTCTCTAGGTATAGGCAGAATGCACGTTGCAGGAAAGTTTTCTTACCCATGCCGTGGCGGGACGTCAGGAACATCAGCGTCTGTATGAGCACTAAAAGAAAAAACAAAAGCATCCGAACGCTCAGACGTTAAGTTAGCCCTTTGATTTTCTCACTAGTACTTCACTAACAAAAACTAGACCCCTGCTTTCTACGTAAAACTTCATGAACTCCGTTAAGAGTCGTTACGTTACATACGCGAACCTACGCGAATACACTAATTTCTGAATGAAAAAAGCCTCGCACCAGTTCGTGGTCATGAACGCATTGTACCGCTTAAATCCGGAGCGGAGAAGAAAATTAATATTTGTTTGAACCGCTTTTCCCGATGTGACGGCGTAGTAATGACTGCAGATGCGGAAGAAATCTGAAGCACCCCCGCTGAATTTGGCACTCAAGGGGGGGCTCCACTATCAACAGGTTAAGCAAGTGCATTTGGATCCCGTTGGGTCTCTAAACCACCGCGCGCCAAAAACACGCTGCGTCTGAACGTTTCACGCTTTTCTCATTAGGCCGAGCAAAGCTTTTCTACGAGTCCTGCGAGCAATTCTGGCGTAAGATGTCGTGAATCCTCGTCAAGCGGCTCGGGACCTCGTCAAGTGGGTCGGGACCTCGTCAAGCTCTCGAGCTTTTAGTCCTGTACTCCTCCTATCGAAAGGAAATAAATTGATTGATTGATTGATTGATTGATTGATTGATTGATTGATTGATTGATTGATTGATTGATTGATTGATTGATTGATTGATTGAATGATTGATTGATTGATTGATTGATTGATTGATTGATTGATTGATTGATTGATTGATTGATTGATTGATTGATCCGGGCCCCGATAGCGCTCTCGAACTCTTAGACCTGTAGTCCTCCTATCGAAGGGAAATTGATTGATTGATTGATTGATTGATTGATTGATTGATTGATTGATTGATTGATTGATTGATTGATTGATTGATTGATTGATTGATTGATTGATTGATTGATTGATTGATTGATTGATTGATTGATCCGGGCCCCGATAGCCCTGTCGCGGTCCTGTTTAGCTCACTCTGCTTCTTGAGGCTGTCCTTGATGCTCGAGATGTAGTCGTTGAACTTGTCCTCGGCCTCCTCGAGCATCCGTAGGATGCGCCGCACTGCGCGGTTGTGGCGTGGCTTCGGCCTACCTGCAGAGAAGCGGTGCAACAAGCCGATTAAGCAGATTTAGCAATACGCGACTGGAGTAGTCGAACAGGAAGACTGCATGGCTTGCTGCAATCTACCTTAAGGTTACCCTACGATCGTCCCCCCTGAAATCACCTGCATTGTTTGCTTTAAAGCGTATACAACGCCGTACAACCTCACTGCTTCACGTGCTCATAAATTGGAAGAAAGGCAAATTCAGCTGACGATATTATTTTCAATTTTCAGACACAGTAAGAACTACGGTAGACCAGGCAGACAAAAAAACCCGTAAAATTTTGCGTATGGTCAAACGACGCACGACGAATTTTCTAGGTCGCTATGTCTAAAAATTCGAGCACGGCGGCGACATGAATTTATTGTCACGAGAGAAGCCACTGAGTAGTGTTATGTTGTGATCAGTATCGAAATAACAGTACAGCATTTTGTCCCGAACAAAGCTTATTTATTAAGCGACACATGTAACCCCTTCACGTACGAACGTAAATACGATTAAATGTAACACATCGCTGGACCAAGCGTTTCCACTAAAAAGGGTTATTTTCGTCACAGCCGTTGCCGTCTTGTCGAAGCAGTCGTCTTGCGGAGGCTAGCACTCTGGGCATGGTGCTTCTTTATGAGGAGTTTCTTTTAATGCGTATACCCCGCACTGTACTGCTACGTAACATCACATATCAGAGCGCTCATTCGATAACGCAGCGTTTCACTGACGATTACCTACTCTGATTGGGAACACTTTAGAAGGGTATGAACTTGAGCTTGTTGCCTTGGTTTCAAAACAATAACAGCGCGGGCGCGATAGCGACATGTTGAGGGACACATTGAGGAACACGTCGGGGATTACCGCAACAAGATATAGAAGTGATATTTCTCTTCATGCATATGCTCTAAGACATATCTCAACATGCGAGACCACTCAACTTACCCCTCTTGGCCCTCTCCTCGTCATCATCGGGCAAGTTCTTGTCGAAGGTCACGCGGAGACCGCCTGTAAAAATCGCGTAGTATCCACGTTTTCTTGTATTTTTACTGCAACTTCCCAATAAGCAGCATGCAGAAATGTGGCCCTCTGAGAACTAGCGAAAACGATGTGCTTGCAGTGACGCTTTATCTGACGCTCTATCTGAAACACTATGCAGCAACCATAAGAGAATTCTTGGATATATTGAGTTGCACTGCTCTCAAACGCCTTACTAAGGGTGTGCGAATATTTCCACGTGTTCTTGTATTGCAACAGCAACTTCCCAATAAGCAGCAAGCAGAAATGTGGCCTCGGAGAACTAGCGAAAACGATGTGCTTGCAGTGACGCTCTATCTGACGCTCTATCTCAAACACTATGCAGCAACCATAAGAGAATGCTCGGATATCTTGAGTTGCACTGCTCTCAAACGCCTGACTAAGGGTGTGCGAATATTCGAATATTTCGTAAGCAAATTGAATAGCGATCTATTCTATTTGGATACTTGAATAATGCGTATGACAAAAATTGAATCCAACATTTTGCGAATAATAAGCACCGGCGAAAAAAACCACGAAGGCACGAAGCGTTGGAACAGAAAGGGGTGACTTGATCTTGTTTTAATCGCCGAATTACCGAGATGCTTGCAGATGAAGGTTTTACGGGACTATGGACATAGCGCTGTATTGATTACAGGATAATGACGGTTTTCCCCCTAAATCCCGCATGAATATTGTTTAATAATTATGTACGAGTTTTATTTAAAAGCTCCTGACGAAGTGTCACCTTCAATACTGTATTCATTGCTATATTTGTAACTGCAGTAACATTATTGCTAAGCATAGGTCGGCACTTTAAGGGAGTACTCACTCAAACTCACTCACCACAATTTTTTCAGCCTTCGCACTCACTCACGTTCACACTCACGTCCACTCACACTTATGAGTACTCACCCACGTTCACACTCACGACCACTCACACTCATGAGTTCTCACTCACGTTCACACTCACGTCCACTCACACGCATGAGTACTCACTCATACTCAACTCACCACGTTCAAATGAGTGTGAGTGAGTGTGAGTTGAGTGCCCTCATGAGTGAGTGTGCCGAGCTATGTTGCTAAGGCTCCAGTTGCTGCATAAGAGCTTTCCTCAAGTTTACAAAATTGTATTTCTATCTGCGTCGGTTAAAAGTGATAATTATGTTTCTGTCTCGCGGGATTCTGTGACTGTTTTTCGTTAATGGTTACGTTACTATTCTAGGGCTGCTTTTATATAGTTGCCTTACTATTTGAAAACTATTCGAATAGTAATCGATTCGTGTTCGCGTTCGATTCGGTTTCATCGCTATTCGATTCGTACTCGACTAGGTCCTAAAAATTCACCATTCGCACATCCCTACGCCTTATTCATCACATGAACTTGTGTCATCGCTTGATGACACTTGTTGAGTATGCATATGTTCCAATATTCGGTTTATCAAATATCGAACATATCATAAGCCTTGTCAGATGGCAAGGGTTTTCCTGATCACCATATCACCGTCGCCTGGTGATATGCTAACCAGTGGCGTAGCCAAGGGGGGGGGGGTTAACACCCCCCCGAAATTTTTCAGTTTAGCTTGCGTATATATGCACGCACACATACAAACGCACGCACGAACATACATAAAGTATGGTTGAACCCCCCCCCCCCCCCCCCGAAAAAAATTTCCGGCTACGCTACTGATGCTAACTGTACGCAATAAAACTGTGTGAAATAGACTTTCGTGACCGAATACCAGCGTGCGTAAAGAGTTACCGGCAGGTGTTTTGTTAAACACATTTCAATGCAGTTTCACCTCAGCCCTCTTAAAGCAAAGAGCTCTCATCCGGGTTGGCAGCGCTCTATACACGGAAAGAGTTGAGAGCAGCTACGTGCGCTCGTCCGCTGCTGCGCTGAAAAGCTTGCAGCATGGCCGCGGTCCCAAGTATGGCACTACGAGCGATCTCCAGGGACCACGAGGACAAATGCCAAGAGGCAACAGAATAGCCTTTGCGAATAACCTCGGGGTCGCCTGAATATTCCAGACACGTGACCTAATGAAGATCGTGCCATACCCAGGCTGCAATTACTGAAGGAATGGCATAATGTCAGACTCACTGCGACCCGGGGTTTTGGCGAGGTTGGACTTTGCCGGCTGCATGTTGAAGGACGTGGACGTGGTTGCGTCGCAGGCGGCAAAGACAGGCGCGGGCAAATTGCAGGAAGGGCTCGCTCCGAGAACACTGTGAGGATGGGCTTCCTGGAGGTCGGGTAGCTCTGGGTCCGTTGAAACAACGAACGCCGGGCACCGGTCAAGGCGAGAAGAGACGATTGATTCTGTCGGCGACGAGGACAGAACGGCGGAGCCAAGAGAGCCACGGTGGCAGCACGCGGGAAGGCACGCGGTGGGATTCCTTGCCGCGAGGCACCTTGTTCTTGTTCTTGTTGACCTTCCACTGTGGCTCACAGCCATTGTGGGCAGGGGCGTAGCCAGAAATTTTTTTTCGGGGGGGGGGGGGGGCACCGCCTTGATTTCGGGAGGGGCACCTCCTAGAAATGGTCATTTTTCGCTCTATATTCCATGGCGAAAAAAAATTTCGGGGGGGGGGGGGGGGGCACATGCCCGGTGTGCCACCCCCTGGCTACGCCACTGATTGTGGGGGGATTGACACCATTGTTTGTTTGTTTGTTTCCTCTATGTTATGGCACATACCCACTCTGGGGGATTGGCCAAGAAAGCGTAGTGTGACCTTTCGATTAGAACTACACTAGTACTTATTATTATATTGAAAAAAAAAACATATTTAAAAAATAATTACAAAGAGATAGAGAAAAGGAAACAACAGCAAATAATAAACTTCTGAAATTTTGTATAGACCAGACATCTATGTTTACTTCACTCAACAATTTGGGGTATTTGGGTTAAAACAGTTATTAATGTTACTTCAGCAGTAATTATTAGAGATTCAAAGTGGGACACGTTTAGTGGCTTGAATAAAATCGTAAACCGCATCAAATACTTCCCTGTGGCAATGTCCCAAGACAGAGGCACCACGCGCTCGACGTCTTCTTTCTTAAACTGAAACCACTTGTTTGGTTGCTAAAAGCTTTTATTGAGTGTCCAGAATTTTTATGAACCAGGCTCCGGTCTCATACTTTGGGACGTCCCGGCCTTGCCTAAACCCCGCTTCGCGAGCCTGCTGGACGGCCCAGATTTGGTCGGCGAGCTCTGACTTATACAGGACATCGGCTCACTTCACCAAGAGAACGTCGATATTGATGCATTGAAACGGTCTTCTAGCGCCCCTTCGGATTTTTGGTTGGCTTCTCCGCATGGCGTTATGGCATTGCGCCAAAGCTGACTTTTGAAGTCCGCTACGGCGCAGGAGCAGTGGTGGCTTCAGTTAATGCATTTTCGAACATGCAATTTGAACAAAAAGTTGAGACTTGGAAAAGTTTCAGTTTCCGCAACTTCAGACGTTGTCTGTGGGGCTTGTACTGGTCCCGTGAAAGCGTCCGAATTTTCAAGCATGTCCGAAAAATCGGCAGCTTGTTATCCTTGTCACTGATGCCTGTTGGCATATCCCAGCCGATATTACACTTTTCTCACAACAGCTTTCTCTCCTCCTATTTTGCTTTTTTTTTTTTCGTGCAACCCGTTTACAGCAATTATCGGTTATGACAATGAAATTTTCGTGGCACTTGATTATTGTTATAAGTGAATTCGACTGTATACATACTCTACTTTCGAGGACTAATTATGGTGCGCATGGCTGCATCAGACCACGCGACCACGTACAGCAAAGTGATCGACTCCATAATCCAGCTTCAAGGCTCTTCCGCTAGGCAGCGCGACATACCCGTTTTAGTTACCTTTAAGCACGATTTAAATATATAAATCCTATATCTCACAAGGATGCTGGAATCTGCCGTTATATTTCACGGTCTTTTCATTTTTCACCAGGATCCAACCACACCTTCTGACCAGTTGTCGGTCCCTTTAACGAAAGCGAACAGTGCTATACGGTAGACGCATACGCACGAAAACAGTTGGGTTGGTGATTCCGACGTTTCATGAGCGTATAAAATTCATGTCGCGATGTACAAAAACAAAAAAGCATTCGTTTAACAGTCGAAGGTGGTGCCGCCCATGTGTCTTACGTAAAATCGTCTATGTGCGCAATCACGTTATTTGCTGTGTGTATGCTTTGAAATACTGCGCGCATGGCCTAGCCCAAGTCATCGTTTGCCGCTGAGTGGCGCTGCCTGTCGGCTGTTGCTAGAGTTACTGTATATGCTCCCAACGGGAGCATATATGGCTCCCATATATGGCTCCTTATATGGCTCCTTATATGGTTCCTTATATGGTTCCTAGCTGTTGCCTATATTTGTCTATATATTTTCATGAATTAGCGCAACTACTAAAGTGTGACCGAAAGAAGGAGACAGCAAATAGCCTGTATACAAGGGTGGCGCCACCCTTGTATCCTTTTTCTTTTTAATCTCCTCATTTTTTTCATTCCTCCATTGCGAGTTGCGCTAACTTATGAATAGGTTATGCAACACCAGCTCGCCCAAGCTGTTCTCCTTGATATTGTTGAAGAAGAAAAAGATTACGATAGAGATGATGAAGATAATGTGGCACCGACGCACGCACAGATGGCTCATGACGCACGGATTCTCTTTTTCGATAATGAAAGCGAAAGATAAAAAGTTGCAGAGGATCCCTCAGATATTCCTATGAGATGAGAACACGAAGCATTTCTTTTGGCTAAGCTGTTGCTAGAGAGAGGTGCTGCGAAGTGACGTTGCCGAGTTGTGACATGAAGGATGAGGCAGAGAGGCCGAATTGTGTTTATTTGCATGGTTCATTACGATCTAAAAGGAACCGGCAACAGTAGTACGTTGTGCGACTGACACGGCGATGCACGTTGTCTTTTAACAATATCCGGTGTTGTCATCCTATTGTCGTTCCGTTGGCGACGTACGTACTTACGGTCATGTACATAAGCACTGTCATAGCCTCGTGATCCGGGTAGTAGGTGGAGACATATACATCACATGTCACCAGGGCCATACCCAGGAATTTATTTCGGGTGGGGGGTGAGGGGGGTGCTTATGTGTATAACGGCTAACTTTGGCAACTAGTCGTCACTGTGAAGGCGTGTAAATACTTTAATATCACCCAAAAAGTTAAAGCATAAAAAAATTTCGGGGAGTGTCAGAACCCCCTCAACTTCCCCATAATAGTTACGGCCCTCCATGTCACACCATGTATGAGATGATGGTGTATGCGAGGGCGTTGCACATCTCAACGCCGTGATAGATGGCCTGAAAGGGCGTCTTCAATCTGAGATTGAGCTCGGCGTACATGATGGCGAGGAACGATGGGCTAGCCGGCGCGTCATGATTAGAGCCCCCCAAACACTAAGACTCTACGCTCGCACAACCCACGCAGACTACATGTTCTTTAGGAGTGCTTTTGTCAGGGCAAGTTGGTACGACACTTGCGAAGTTTAACCAGCTCGAAGGACGAAGACGAAAGACACATGTACAACAGGATCAGTTCACCACTGGTCCGGTTGTACCTGTGTCTTTCGTCTTCGTCCTTCGTGGTGGTTAAACTTCGCAAAATGTTCTTTGTTATGAATCCGCCAGCCTCCTCCTGCCACTGCCGGGCCCTGTGTCTCAACAGAGGCAAACTAATACGGCGGACAATGGCGCGCTTCCTTCGAGTTTGGATTCCTCCCTTCTACCGCAAAGGATCACCTTCTACCAATCCGCTGCTGTAAGTTGCTTCAGCCATCGGCGAGAGGAAGCACCCCTTTCCCACACTGCTGCACGGGAGTACAAAGGTAACTCGTATTCAAACAAGTAGTCGTCAGACATACAAGGCCTCAGAAGGCTAACTGTCCATACCGGGGTGACCTACGCACCCAACCTGGAACTCGTTGGTGGCACTAAAACGTACAACTATAATAGGAAACAAAGGCATATAAATACATAAGCAAATAAAACATTGAGAGGTAGAGGTTCGTTCCCCGGAAGTGCATTTTTTGGGGCTGTCACGCATGTTTAAAAGAACCCACAGGCGATTGTGGCAGCACTATGCCCTCCTTGGAAAGGTACATTGTTAGCGCCGGCGTCGGTCAGTTCCGGTGGGACAGGTCACTTACTTTCCGCGCACGGACTCTGTGGAGACGGCCTGCGCGCACGCATTTTTCGCCAACCTAGCCTAGTAAACGCTTCGAGTCAACACCGATGCCCATGGCGGCGGTCGAAAGGTCTACGGAGGAATATGCGGGCATGGCCGTCTCAGCGGCCTCCTGGCTTCACCGCGCTGAGCCCGCACGCGGGGCCACACGGCGCATACGTGGAGGCAGCTCGCACGCAGCTGTTTGCCTCGTCTCCTCGCCCCGAAAGTGCATGCTCACAGCAGCAGCAGCAGCGTCGCGCAAGTTGCGCAGCTGGCAGCTGCGTCTTGGAAGAAACGCCGCCACCAACAAGGGCTCCGCCTGCAGGCCGACGTTGCCTTTATCCCTCAGAGAGCTACGTCGAATATCTGCCGACATTATCGTCCGCGTCGGCTACATGTAAGTTCTTGCGTGCCCTGCACTTCGAGCTCATCACCGACACACTACTATACTCCTGTCACGGTGATTCCCACCCTGCAAGTGAGCGTCAGCGCGCGGTGAGTGTTCGCACGGTTCTTTCACGTTCTCTATGTGCTTCCCGCCGCGGTGGTCTAGTGGTTATGGTGCTCGACTGCTGCCCCGAAGGTCGCGGGATTGAATCGCGGCCGCGGCGGCCGTACTTTCGGTGCAGGCGAAAATGCTTGGAGGTCCGAACACTTAGATTTAGGAGCACGTACGTTGAAGAACCCCTTACAGGTGGACGAAATTGCCTGAGCCTTCCAAAACGGAGTCCCTCATAATCATATCGTGGTTTTGGTACGTTAAACCCCAAGAATTATTATCTATCAATTTCGCGGTTTAACGATAGGGATCGTTCGTTCGCGATAAAGCTCAGCTTGCGTGCTTATGTGCAGCTGCGCCTGAAAATCGCTTATCCCTGAATCTGAACCCGCGCAGTTCGTGTCGCTCAAGTAAGCTTTCTGAACCTATTAAAAAACGAAATCGAGAGAACAAATGCAGTTTACAGCATCCCTACGCGCAGGTGAGACCTATATTATCACACATTATCACACATTATCCCCATTATCCGACAGTTATTTTTGAACTGCGACTAGCAACTTCTACTGGCCTGAACAACGGTGTGAACGAAGCTGCCCCGCGAGACATCGGTTAAGTAGATTCAAAGCGCGAGTGGGAAAATCGGTCTATTACCCGTTTATTCTTACGAGTTGTACGCCCAACTGCCACTATATTACAGAGTTCATCAGAATGTTCGTATATTATGCATTATCATTAGTAGAACAGACAAACGTACTATTTTTTCTTTGTTGTGAGATACGGCCTGATTCGTAACCATGACTTGCCGCCCCGGTACCCCGAAGAGTACCGGAAAGCTAAAGGCTATACCTGCAATAGCGCTGTCATTAGAATATGATACAATGGTTGCATCAATCATTTGATGAGTCAACATTGAAGAAAAGCTGCTGATCCAGGCGTGCGACTCGCAAGCGCATGGCTGTCACGCGTAAAAGGGCGAGTCTTCTTTGTGAACTTTAAAATCTTCTCTTTCTTAGAAAACTTTCTCTATTTCTCTATCTAATATACATATGCTTGAAAGTCATAAGCGAAGACGGAGGTGAACGTACAAGAAGAACCATTTATTTCAACATAACGTTTTAGTTGTAGAGACAGGTCTTAGACCTTTACCTAGGATTATATATATATATATATATATATATATATATATATATATATATATATATATATATATATATATATATATATATATATCACGCCCGAGAGCGTTCCACACTCGCCGTAATGGCAACAGGCGGACGCTGACTGACGGCCCCACGTTTAAACGCACATATATACCCTGTAAAGCGGGCGGAGGGATGACCGCCACCGTAGCTCGGTGGTAGAGCATCGGACGCGTCATTCGAAGGTCATAGGTTCTGTCCCTGCCGGTGGCAAGTTATCTTTTCGTCCACTTTTCTTTTTCACAATTACATTACAATTACTTCTACTAGCATCCCCCATACTTTCCTTGGCATCATTGTCTATTAGTTGTCATCACTAACTTTTTTGTCATCCCCAGACGTAGTCCACATCTGACGGCGTTCGTTTGAAGCGACAACGCATTTCTTCTCGTTTCTCCCACTCCTCTTAATCTTATCTCAATCCTTATCCTAGCAGCGATGCATTCTGACACTCCGGTCAGTGAGGGAAAGGGCTAAAGTTTGTGTCAGCCAGTCAGCAACGAGATCCGTCTTCGTGTTCTAGAGAAGAGAGCGTATGATTGTCCATTGTGCCCCAGTAATCCTGTCCAGAAGCTTCCTGTTCAGTCGGCGTCGCGCCCTACGGTTATCAAATGCGTTTAGTTGAGGCATATTTCTTCTGGCTGGCTGACACGACTTGAATAGTCCTCGCTCTATAGTGCACGGAACTTGGTGTTTACAGTCTAGCGAACTATAATGGGCGTGTCGACGCTGTACTTAACTGTGGTCTCAGCCGCCGTCATGGCTTAGTGGTTACTGTACTCGGCTGCTGACTCCTGAAGACGCGGGTTTGATCTCGGCCGCGGTGGACGCATTTCGATGGAGGCGAAACTGTAGAGGCCCGTGGGCTGTGTCATATCAGCTTCACGTGAAAGTGAGCGTTAAAGGTATACTGAACAAAATTTTTGCGCCAAGATTTTCAGCCAAGTTGAAAGGTTGGGTGCTTGCTTAAATCGATAGACACAACCCTTATTTCAGGCAGAGACCGGACGAAAATAACGAAGTTAATGCTTTTTTCAGAAATTTCAGCATCTAGCGGCCGCGCCGTGAACTAGAGGAGGTGACGTTTGCTGACGTTTCATGCACCGGAAACGGGTTATGCCAACAATGCCAGCCGTCGCCCGCGTCTCTCAACCCGCTCAGCTCCTAGCACGGTTCCTAGAACCACTGTCAACGGCATCTGCAGCGAACAATACTCCCGGTTAGGGTAAAGCCCCCTAAATGGTGGAGCACGCCTCAGCGTCTTTGTGTGAGGGTG
>JALIZH010032999.1:4197500-4325725 GCA_030522465.1 Rhipicephalus appendiculatus
CCTTCAGGCATAATTCTTTATATGTATGTTTCAGGAAAACCGACAGTGAAGGCAATGAAAGTATAGGGGACTTTATTTGTAATATTTTTAACTGTATCCTACTAATTATGATATAGATGTGAAGAAATTAAAGTTTACTGAAAGACAACTCGCCTCAACATTTATTTCAGTATTTTTTTATTAATCTATTATTAATATTTGCAATTTTTGTTCATTAATGCTCTTTTCATCTTTAAATAGGCGACATCTAACCTAATATTTACGAATTTCCTTTTAAACTACCCGGTTCTTGGCCAATCCCCCCAATGTATGTGTGTGCCACGGTCCAAAGGATTTGCTCTACTCTACTCGACAACTTGCCGCCGGCAGGGACCGAACGAGCAACTTTCGGATAACGCGTCCGATTCTGTACGAAGGTTGCAGGTTTGGTCCCTGTCGGCCGGCAAGTTCTCTTTTCGTCCACTTTAATTTCTTCACACCTATATCATAATTACTAGAATACAATTAATAATTATTACAAATAACGTCCCCTACACCTTGCAGTTGGCTTCGTTGTCTGTTGTTCTTCATTTAGGTTGTGCCTAACAAAGAAAAACGAGCCCTTAAAGTCCCCATCTTTATATGCATGATGTATTGTATGACTGCTGTAATGCCTGTGTTCTTTATGAATTGAAGTAGTGTTTTGTAGAATTTGTTCTTTATCCAGCAGTCATAGCTGGTGGCGACACTGTAGCGGAGGCCGGTTTGCAGTAGGATACGGGAGCGTTCCCGATTGTAAACCTGAGCATGTCCACATTATACGGTACGCATCTGTCTCCATCACTGTGTCGGAACAGTATCGGCAGTAGCGCTCAATTGTAAATGCGACACATTCCACGTTGAGATGACAGCCGGTGCTAGGGCCACCCGGGCCCGAAACCTACCATGCACTAACAAGAGATACGTTTTTCTTCAATAGCGCTTCGGTCTTGTCATTGCGCGTCAACCTGAACCTGTTGTGTGTGACACGAAGCAAGTGCCGTTTTTGTTTAAACCACGCTGGTTATTGTTCAAGACACTTCAGATTCTTGGAAATTATCTTAAACGAAAGAATGTGCAAGACACGTCCTTTCTTCTACATCTTCTCGATCCATTATTCTCGAGAAGGTAAACAACTCGAACTGTGTTATGGAAAGACAGAAAATAATTACCGCTTTATCTCGTCCCCACCAGGTTATCTCATAGTGCGTCCCTGCGATTTCGGGCCATGTATGCCTCTCTTTTTCTTTCTCTCTCTCTCTCTCTCTGGCGGCTTTTGTGCAGGGCTAAGTTTAATTTTATTAAACGCTATTTCAACTCATCATTTGGTTATTTTGCTTGAAACATAATACCTCATGCAAGAGGAATGTTCCCAGCATGTATTTCTCAGTAACTGCAATCTGGTATCCACTGTATCGTAGTACTTGGCCGTAGTATTCGCTGCGGCTGCTTTCTGACAATCTGAGGGTTGGCATGGAACACTGCTAGCAAAAGTTATTAAGTCTAACTGTCACAACGAAACTATATTTCATGCCTGCAGTGACAAAGTGCAGTTTATTCATGTGTGCGACTGCCTGACTATCTTTCTTTCATCACTTCAGGGTGAAGCAAAGAAGATGACTACCAGAACGGGCTTCCTCAAATGCTCCCTTCAGAAGGGCACTCGCTACGCAGCTACTATTACGCTGGTGAGTGCTTGACGGTTGCCAATGGTGTTATTACGTACGTAACAAGGGGATTAGGCTATGTTCCTGGCCAGGGCTTAAAGTGTCCCATCATTGGAGGGAGGGCCCTCGTAGGGCGGGGACATTATCTCTCTCTCTCTCTCTCTCTCTCTATATACATATATATATATATGTATATATATATATATATATATATATATATATATATATATATATATATATATATAAGAATTTTATACAAATTAAATATATATTAGACATAATTTCTCTGTACCATCACTACTGCCAAGAAAATCAACACCAGCACTTGTCAAGTCGGTGCAGCAGTGGTACAGTTGACCTGCCCCCTCCTTAAAAAATGTAAGGGGGTCCGGGCCCCCTGGGCCCCCCCCCCTGACTTTAAGCCCTGTTCCTGGTTCATAAGGGTACGGCTCACTCTATCTTGAGCTTCACGTCCAGCCTTTCCTTTGCGTTCTTGATAATGAGTGTTAAGCTTCACCTCACTGCATGCTTGCGTTACGTGAAGTATTATTATAGGCACGCGGAAAACGGTGTAAGGAGGTAGACGTTGAAAGAAAAGACGAAATTTTATTTGGAAAGGAGAAATATATACGGCAAAAAAGACATAAGCAAAGAATGGGTCCGGCATTGAAGAAGTGTTCAACAGGAAAAGTAAAACAGCAGGTATGCTAGGACGAGCCTCGCAACCGACGAATTTCCGTAATGTCAACAATAGGACAAAAGGAAAATGGCCCGCTCAGCAGATGGCGCGAGATTAGCTCGCTAAATAGGGACGTATGACTTCGAATTAAAAGAAAGGATGGGACATAAGAAGGAGAAGAGAACGCTGATTCTCAAGTGAAAGCATCGAAGCGAAGCCAAACACCTTGCATTGTCAGGGGAAGCGGCCCCTCTCCTATGACCTATGACTCGGCCCCGAGCACATGCAAAGAAAACATAAAGATTTGACTTGAAAATTTTGTGCTCTGTTATCAGGCATACTACACGTTCACGTGTAATGTTGGTAATTTTATTCGTATTGAAACAAACAAATGGTCACAAGGCAAAGTGACTGTCAGAAACACGAATTCCAATCGTTCCAAATACTCGAGAGACTTTTACTCACCCAGAATTTGGGGAGAAGGAGATAACAGCTCTATATGGGCGTGGTTTAATGCCAAAAGCATTTCATAACTCATAGACAAGATTATACAGAGGTAGACACAAATCTTCCTTGAGATATGTGCAAGAGGGATACCCCCCACGCTATTTCTCGCTCGTCATGAGAAAGACAGAGAGAGAATAAGAGAAAGACAGGAAGGTTAACGAGATCGCTATATCCGGTTTGCTACCCTACTATGTGGCGAGAGGAAAATGAAGGATGCATGAAGGAAAGAAGATAGTTCGAAGTTATGAGTGAGTCTAAACCAGGGGTCTCAAACTCACCTCAGCTAGCGGGCCGTAGTCACGAAATATAGGCCCGCAAGGGCAGGGACAGTGAAGGAGATAGCACTGGGGGGCGTAACAAAAAAGAAAAAAGAAGAAAGAAATAAAGCTAAGCCATGCAAGGCTTGAAACAGCGAAACTGGACGATTCTGAAGACTTAATCTGGTTGCTTCTAGGTTGTTTCTAGGCCTTAGCTATAGGTGATCCATGTTCTAGGTTTCTTCTAGGTTGTTGCTAGGCTTTAGCTATGTTTGAGACCCCTGGTCTTAACACATGCGCTGTGTTTTTGATTTTACGTGTTTTTCACTGAAATGTTCTCAGAAGGAAGAGCTTGATCATCTGTACTGACAGTCGTTGAAGCTATGCTTCTTCTTCTTTTTTTTTTTCTTCTTTTTCATTTCCTGGATGTGAGATGCCTAACATTTGTACATAACTTGCCTGCCGCGGTTGTCCAGTGGTCATGGTGCTCAACTGATGTCCCGAAGGTCGCGGGATCGAATTTCGGCCGCGGCGGCCGCATTTCAATGGAGACGAAATGCTAGAGGCCCGTGTACTGTAGCTTAAGTGCACGTTAAAACCCCAGGTGGGTGAAGTTTCCGGAGCCCTCCACTACCACGTCCCTGATGATTGTATCGTGGTTTTGGGGACGTAAAACCCTAACAATTATTATTATTTGTACATAAATTAATTGTGAGCTCCTAAAGCAATTGTCCGTCGCGGTGGTGTAGCGGTTACGGCGCTCGGCTCCCGAAGGTCGCGGGTTCGATCCCGGCCGCAGCGGCCTTATTTCGATGGAGGCGAAACGCTATAGGCCCTTGTACTGTACGATGTCAGAGCACGTTAAAGAACACCAGATGGTCGAAATTTCCGGAGCCCTCTGCTACGGCGTCCCTAATAATCATATCGTGGTTTTGGGACGTTACACCCCAGGTGTTATTGTTATATCCTAAAGCAATTACCGAACATATTGAATCAAGAGGACAAACACAGTTGAACAGCATGTGGCTTCTCAAGGCGAAGCGGTTACCTCATTTCCGATGTCATGAGAACGAAATAGACTTTAGAGGCCACGGGTCAGCGGCGACAGGCCTGCACGCACACTGGGACGCCGGGTTCAGTGATCCCGGCAGGCGTTCGTTCGCTCGCGTGACTCGTGTCACCCGCAGCTGTTCAGGGCAAAGCGGTGGGTTTGCACTAACAGCGGGGCTGCTGGAAGCTGAATATACCCATTGGGAAACCAATCTCGAAACGCATATTACAGCGTTACGAAATGAAAAATTGACGAAAGCCCGTTCGTAGCACGTAGGTAGAAGGAAATCCTCACGGATTTCTAAGAAGGAGAGCTTCTTGGTTTGAGAAAGAATTGTCCTAGTAAAGGGCCATCGAACCCGGGACCAACGCCTTTCCGGTGTGGTCGCTCTACCAACTGAGCTATAACCATGATGCCCTGGTTAACTGGATTTTTGTCATTTCCTATTCCCTCGGTGCTGTGCAGCCAACTATATGAAATCCAGTTAGCTTCACTGTCTTTCATTTATCTATCTTCTCTCTTTCTCTCACGAGTGCATGACGTAATGGTTAACATATTCGTTGCTGGTCCTCAGTGCTATGGTCAACGCTAGGCGGTGACCTAATCATTGGGGCGAAGTAACAACGCGCTGTTGTGTGATGTGGTTTAATGGGCCTTTGGCCAGACCCACCTTAACACTTCCTCATGGCCTAGACCTAACCACCGGCCACACGTCTGTCAAACTGCAACGTGCAGCTTTTATTACGCAACCCGCTGTTTCTCTTCGAGAGTGGAAGAAACCTTCAATCAGTAAGTAAATAAATAAATAAATAAATAAATAAACTGTGGAGCCAGCCATTGGGGCTCTCTTAAAATATTTAGTTAAGTTACAAGGCTTAGATCGAAGGCTTTGAATTGGGGTTTGGAAACGGATGTATGTATAATAACATCCTACATCTATCCTAATCGACATTTACACCCCTCCTTTTTTTCTACTTTCCGCTTCCTTTTGAGCAGAGCATCCGGGAGGTTACTCGGCTCAAAAAGAGATTCAGAAGGAGATACTGGAGGCAGTGGAAAACCACATTCGGCACCAAAAGCTTTCCGAGGGTAGGGGTGCAGGATCACTATGCATCGACGAAAAAGAAGAAGAAGCAAATGGCATCATCATCATCTTTCGCCTTCGAGGCTTCTCAGGTGAATGCGTAAAGGACCCTAAGAGTTTTTAATAACTGACAGGGTCTCTTATGCACTCACCTAACACGCCTCCAAGGCGAAAGCCATCTGCTTTCTATACAGTCGATGTATAGTGATCCTGCGCCGCCACCCTCGGAAATCTTCGTACACCTGAAGCGGTTTTCCACTGCCTCCCGGATCAGAGACACCTCACCCGGTTTCGCACTGCCCCCGTGATCGTCCCAGCTTTGATTAAGCTACGATTTCATGTGACGACGTCGTCATGTGACGTCACTTCACGATTACGTCATAATGACGTCACAAATTCCGGCGATCTGTGACGTTATCTGGTGGTGATAATTTTTTGCATCACTTGTGTTGACGCCGCCGTCGGGAGACGCCGGCACGGGGGACGACCGGTCAATTTTCGCGTTTGATGGAGGCATCTAGGGATTTCTCCTTAATGTAATTCTTACCATCACTGGGAATCACTCGACTCGACTCGACTCGACTCGACTCGACGTTCTCTGTTCGCCTCGTTTCAGTTCTCGACGAGCCTGCTGTTCGTCACCTACATGGTGTCGCTGTACCGGCAGCACGGCTTCCTCGAGTCTATCAACAGGTCCCTGGGATTCGACGTGGCACGTGAGTGCGCGACTCATTTTTCCTTTTTTTTTCTCTCTCTCTTCTTTTCTTTCTTCTTTTTTTTTTCTTTTTACCACTTGCGCGCCGCAGTGTAGGACTCGTATGGTCGCGGCGGAACTCCGCAAACGCCCTTTCTCTCTCTCTCTCTCTCTTTTCGCAGTAGTATGTGGAGCTGTACACTTCCCGAGATAAATTAACTGCGAACTGGGGAACACTCGGAAATACGCACGTTCGCCGAATGAGGTTGAGGTCATTTCGAATATAGCGCGCAGCCGAGGACGTTGTTAAGAACAGCGCTGGCACGCACATGCCAGCAAGCCTGTGTTTTCGCTGCAGCCATTCAGACATGTAGCTGTGACAAGTAGACGAACATTTAACTTATAGTGTTTGAAGAGCGCCTTCGCTTCTGAGAGAATGTAGAGTTTTTCTCGCTTTCCTTCTTCTCAGTGCAATAAAAGGCTTGAACATTCGAAGAGAGAGAAGAAAATTGGGCCAGATGGAAGACTGGGAAAGAACTAGAGTGACTTAGGTTGCTCGATGTATCGCTCCGACATTTTACCGCAACCCAGTTGCGAAAATGCTAAGTTCAGGGATACATGACTATAGATGGGCTAGATGGTATAATGCTGATACTAACCATAGCGCTGCAGTGACTCGGATTTGTCAGCGTTAAAATAAATCTTGTGGTGCGGGAGGAGTCACGAAAGAGGGCGATTAATGGGGACGCCGTAGTGAAGCGGCCCGTATTTATTTTGACAACCTGGAATTTTTTAAGGCGCCCTTACATATCAGAAGTGTGTTTTTGTAACAACACTGGTTACTGGCCACTATTATTGGTTAAATGATGGATAGTGTGTCGGCTAGGACTCCCATATTTTTGTTAAATATATGAAAAATGCAAATTATGCTTGCGCACTTCTACCAATTTCTGAGCAGGGATCGTGTTTTTTTTTTTTTGTCTTTAAATTATGTCACTTTTCTTTCTTGTGTGCATATGACAGCCCCATCCGCAATAATATTTTTTTTACGTTCCTAATAAGTGCAGAGTATCTTACTACAGAAGTCAACCGAGAGATCTGATAATTTTTATTGACGCAAGAACACAGAGATAATAAGCGACATACTTGCATTTAGTGCCTTCGCTTTCATTCATATCTGTTGTCACAAATGAAGGCATATGATATTTTTCGATTAGTCTGACAGCAGCAGCATATATTGTGCAGTGTAGTACATTTAATGATTTACTTTTAAATGAGTACTGACATGAAAATTTTTTACTGTCGTTTGTTTGCTTCGAATGAAAGGTCCAAGCGGGAGTGCATCCTCAAAAGTTAATTACAGTACGTTTTAAAAAGCTAGTTTCGGTTTCTGCAGTACCCTGACGCCACAACATGGTATGAGCTTCCCGTCACGCGCTCGTTCAAGATATCGCGACGTTACTACGGCCACTTTGTTTCCTGGCTCTGTTCGTTACACCCAAACGTCCATTTTGAATATTTTTAGTGACGTGCGAGAGGCCATTGTGAATGTTTTGAGTGCCTGACGTCATCACAACTCGCCGTACTGGGGCGTGAAGTCACCATAATTGACACTATAGCCTGACGTCATGCTAGGGTCAACGTCAGTATGTGGGCCCTGCAAAAATGCACTTTGATGTCAAAATAAAATGCCTTATCAGCATTTACTGAGCTTCACGCTTGCGCAGAGCCGTCTCTGTAAACAGGAGATTTGTATGGCAGAGTAAACTCCCCTATAAGAAAATTCATGTCACTACCACTTCAACATTTTGTCGCGACATGTGTGCCAAGAAAGAACTTCGAGCTTCCCTTCCCCGTGTGTTCTGCATGCCCTTGCAGCTGCTTCGCCAGTCGTGGAGTTCATGGCCATGCTGGGCTTCGGCCTGATCCTGCTCTTCGAGATGATGTCCTCCTGGTTGGCGATCAAGGCAACCACTCTGGTGTGTCCACTGTGCCACTTATCACAGCTGCCTCACTCATCTGGCCTTGTTGGCCAAAGCAAACACCACACTCAACGCGACACACCAACAAAAATTAAGTTCATTCATATGTTCCAAGTATTTCATATACAGGACCATTTGGTATTGCACTCTGCACCAAAAGTAAAAAAGGTGGGTTTCTTCACCAGCCCTAGAAGCACTGGTGAAGAAATGCTGTAAGTTCTCAAATATACGATCAATCCATACTTAAGAGCAAGGTCAAGCGAAAAGAAATCGTGGGCTAACTTCTGCTGCACGGCAAGAAAAGTTTGGCTCAGAATTTGACAGCGTTTCGTCTAGCAGTATCTTTCGCCATTTCAAAAAATTATAACTCATACGACAGCTTTTTTTTTTTTTGCAAACTGCTTATGCTTGCGCTGCCGTAATGTCAACTGCATCTTGCTCGAGTTTCTGGAAATCGGTCACATTTTTGGTCTTCTTGCAAAACACAGACACACGCAAAACAAGAACAATAAATTTATACATGCAATATCTATCTATCTATCTATCTATCTATCTATCTATCTATCTATCTATCTATCTATCTATCTATCTATCTATCTATCTATCTATCTATCTATCTTCCACTCCTCTCCTTTCTAATGTCCGCATTCCCCTCTCCCCGTGGAGGGTAGCCAACCGGAAATACCTCGGGCTTAATCTCCCTGTCTTTCCCTCTCTGAAATGCTCGCTATATTATAACTGTTCAGCATGCTTTTACGTTTGACGGATACAATGCCTGCTCCAACTGCGTGCCTATAGTGAAAATTTAATGGTACGGACGAGCTAATTATTCCCCTGTCTCCGGGCTGCACCTCTCTGCAGGAAAGTCGCTGGCTCCTGTTACCCTTCATAGGACTCACGACTTGCGGCATCGTATCTCCAGCACTCATGTCGGCAGTTATCATGCTCTCCAGTCCAACGATTCCATACTGTAAGTTCAACTATGCAACGTGTCTTCATTCACTTTCTTTAAGTTGGTCGCGGATCAGATTTTGCAGTGCTTGCGCAACCGATACATTTTTGTGAGGGGTCTATTTCTCTGATACCGTTGTATCGTCTTGTTGCAGGTGCCCCTGCCCCTCACTACCCTAATACCCGTCTTTTTCGTCGTGCTGACAAGGGTACGTTTTTTTCCCTGTTGCTTCTCTCACTTTTTGTCTTAAAGAACCGCCAAAGAGGAAACCCACTTGAGCTGTGTTTGCGATAGGAGACCTTTACGCTATATCAAGGAAGCCACTCTTACCGTGATAAGAGTGTTGCTAAGCGTAAGCTGGAAAATACGCTAAAACAAATTACGAGCGCCGCTACCGCCATAAGGGTTCATAAGGTTCAGAGTCCCTGCAGGTTCCTGCAGAGTCACTGAGTTCCTGCAGGGACTCTGCTCTGGTCTACGTTTGCGACTTCTTTTTAATCGGCAAAAGTCAACCTCACTGTATTCAAGAGAGCTAAAAGCGAAGCTCGGCGCGTTTGAAGAACATTCCAAAAACACGAGAGCTAAAATTAAAAAAAAAGAAGTATTTCAGTATATATGACGTTAGTCTGATGACTGTGACACACCTTAACGTCGCGTTGGGAAGTGGCTGTGTAAATAGATCGAAATTCAATTTTAATGTTCACTTTAGCTGGTTATAATCAACATATTACGAAGAAGTTAACTTATATAGTGTCTGAACGAACATACCCGTGCCCCATGGTTGTGCTCTTCGGTGCCTAGAGTTTCCTATAAATACACTAGAGGGAACTCTGGCGCTGGTGTCTGCGGTGGCTGCAACACAGGGCGCTTCAGCCAGCATGGGAATCATGGGTAGTACACAAATTTGCCTAGTCTTGCCTAGTCTTCGTTCTTTTGGCTGCGTGTGGCTTGAATTCGCTTTCCGTAATACGAAGTTCAGCAAAGGTTTTGAAGTTACGCTTCACCGCCGTTACCTTTTTTGGCTCACGAATCCAAATACGCTCACGAAGTTCCCAACGGTCCATTCTTTTTTCCGAAAAAGAACGAAAGCGCAACAATAAACAAAGCCACAAGTGCGTTCGAAGCCCGCAAGCACGAAGACTAGGCAAATCCGTGTACTACCCATCATTCCCATGGTGGCTGAACGATCGCAGCGCCAGAGGCCCCTCTAGTTAATTTTAGGAAACTCTATGCTTCGGTGAAGCTGCCTACTTTTATGGATAATTAGCATCATTATGGCGATCCTGAGCTTATCGTAAATATAAGTATGTTTAATTATATAAGGGCCAGCACAACGTTGCCAACATAGTGATGATGAGCTGTGCAACGAAAGACGCCACATAAAGGAAGCTTCTCCTCAATGAATATCTTACTGCGAAAAAGCCAGATTTACAGGCATAAACAACGTACGCGCAGACATAATAATAATAATAATAATAATAATAATAATAATAATAATAATAATAATAATAATAATAATAATAATAATAATAATAATAATAATAATAATAATAATAATTTTTAGGGTTTTACTTTCCAAAACACCGAACCGTATGGGAGGGCTCCGGAAATTTTGATCACCTTGGCTTCTTTGACGTGCACCTAAGTCTAAGCACACGGGCCTCTAGCATTTCCACTCCATCGGAAATGCGGCCGCTGTTGCTGGGATATACATACGGAACCCTAAGGAACATGGTGGGCATGTGTACATGTATGTTCTATCGTGGATGATTTCCTTTCACCGTTCATCATTTTCCCCATTTTTCGCAGACGTACTTCCTGTTGCTGAGCGTGTCCTACTACCGGGAGCTCCAGGAACGCGAGACGCGCCAGGAGGAGACCCTGCCGTCAGTGGCGTCCCAGGTGCCGCAGGTGCATATCGATGACCTGCCACTCCACAAGAGAATGACACCCATCGTGCTCGACTACCTGCAGAAACCGCCACCGTACGAAGGATACGACGACGAGACGCGCGTACACGAAGACGCCAAGAGTGGAATTAGGCATGCGCCTGTACATGTGAACCGTGCACGGTCGAAGGGCTTGTAGCTTCGCTCGTCCTTCAAATGAGGGGGAGGAGACCGACGATGACTTAGCACGTGAATTTTTGTACATAGCTCTCGAAACACATTGCTTGATCTCATCGTATGCCACGCCCAGAACTGTACTCGAGCAAACCTTCACCGGCTGTCACGAAGGGTCTCTCTTCAAGGTCTATCTTGAAGGTGTTGGTGGGTCTTCGTGTGATATTTAGACAGAAAAAAAAGGAGGCGATTTATGGCGTTGTGTAGTCTACTATGTGGGAGCTGTGCTCAGTTGTCTCCATCACCGAACGTGAAGAGGATAGTAGAAAATACTGACCTTCAGTATCGGTGGTCCTTTGTTAACAGTAGTGTTCAGCCTGGGGGTCAGCTCTTTAAAGTGAATATTGGGGTGCCATTCGTGAGCATTCACGCTAGACCAGTTTTAGAATGAGGTCGAGGAAGGTACAAAAAAAAGCGCAGCAAAGGCATCAGAATTGAGTGTTACGCTGGCATACTGTCAGTACAGATGATCTGTTAATGTTTGATTCAGAAATATAGATTTCATTCATTAAAACGTTAGAAAAAGTAATGAAAGGCAGTACACAAGACGGGTTTGCCACGAGAGAAAACCACCGCTATCTACTATGGATGACGTCACTAACTATGGTTACTCTTACTCATTTGACCACCGTTCTATGCACTTTGAGCAAGCACATAACGATGGGCGGATATCTAGGCCTCCACATCTTCTGTTTGACAGGCGTGAATGTTGGTTCAGGTTTGCTCGAAGAGTTCTGGGCTCACATCGACGCAGCTAGCTCTGTTATGTTCTTTCAAGTTTCTCACTTGAGCACTGACGAGAGTTGAGTTCGTCATTCGCGCGCATTGTTTTCCTTTATATAACTTTGCAATTGTAGGTAGTAAACCACGTGCATAACATTTTCCGAAGCGTTTTAACGCGGCGTCGTTAGCGCACGTCAGCGCGTCCATCTCTCACTGTACGCTAACTTCACTTTGATTACAGCCGCATCGTGCTTGATAACAGCCGAAATGTACGTTCCGTGATCCCTATCGTTCGTGCGTGATGGTAACACCCGCGACCGCTATCGTGCGACCGAACATCTCGACGCCACACTGACGTGAGAGATTCGTTACCTATGGTCGCCGGTTTTGTACCGTTTTCTCGTCCACTGCGGACATTCGATGGACGTCAGCAATGAGCTACAAAGCAAGAAATTGGAACTACCGCCTTTGTGCTCCGCGCAAAGGCTTGCCCCTGTTGGTATATGTACGATTGCGTGCTTTCCGCCATACACGCTACTCTCATGTGCTCCATATCTTTAAGCTCCTCGTTTGTGGTCGCGAACGTCTGTTATTGACCAAGACTAGGCTTGTGTGCGAATATTCGAGCACTTCGAATATTCGAACGAATATTAACGTATTCGAATTCACTTCGATTCGGAATTTAAATTATTGGAAATTTCGAAGTATTCGAAATGAACGAATACGTGCATGTTAGTCCGCATGTAACCATCTGTAAAGGTGGTTTCACTGCATTAGAATAGGACTATACCGTGATTACATCTTTTGAAAGAAAATGCGCACTGCCGCGAAGCCCCACTTCAAGGTTAAATGAACATATTACCCTAACATTGATTCTTCCTTTTTTTAAGTTTAAAAGCTTGTTATGCCCGCTTATACGCTTTAAGTATAGCAAATTTTGAAAACGTAACATAGTTTGCAGGTTGTCACTTGCATTCTACCTGAAAGCCAAATTCTGTTACTATTCAAAGGCTTGCTTACACTGCCTTTGAACCAAAAAGAATGACATTTGCACATCCCTTGTTTCAATTTAAAAAAAAAAGATATTGTGAAGGTTAGTTGGGTCATGACAAATATGCTCTTCTTTTTTTATAATATGTGATCTATGCTATTGCGAATTCGATTCGAAATTATTCGAACCAAATCACTGTTCGCTTCGAATTCGCTTCGAACCTAAAATTTACTATTCGCGCAAGCCTAACTAAAACGCATCCGTTGCTAAGGTGTCGCTTACCCTCTTTATCCTTAACTTGGACAAATGGGCCCTTCACATTCATGGGGAAGCGGAAAGGTAGTGCTGATTACTGGAAGATTAAAGGTCAGCGTAACTCCTTCACTACATGGTAAACCATCACCAAATGATGGGAAGAGTGAAAAAGCTAGATAAATAAAGCGGTTGAGCGCAGAACATCGTCGCCTCGATAGCAGGGTGACAGCACAGACCTGAGCAGTGGGCGTACATGCAGCACCGTCTTTCAGTGTGGGTCAGTGTGGACCACGTGGTGTGGACCCACACTGTGAACCCACACTGTGGACCCACGTTATAAACGAACATTATGAGTCTACACTGTGGTTCTTTACACGTCGACTCAGCTGGCAGTGGTATGTCTCCTTAGTGATGTCTATAAGGTGGCTTAAAATTTCCTGCTGCGCATGTTCTGGTGCTCATTTATCATTCTGTTTTGCTCCATTCGCTATTCTGCGGGGGCCACCGGTCATGTGCTCACTCTTACGGTAGACAGCGTCCTTCTCTCGTCTTCGTCTTTTGCGCTAAGTCTACCGTAAAAATGAACCAACTCGCCCAACAAGCCACTCTTCTGAAGGTCATGTGCTCACAGCCTGGTTGGCGTGATCGCCGCATATCACTTTGTAGCTTCATTCGCTTTCGTTGCCCATTGCACCCCTTACATATTTCCTGCTTGTTACACGGTCAGTCGGCTATCGACTGCCGCCGTCGTCGTCGCCTATGGTCGGAATGCAACCAGAAAGGGTCCCCAAACCACTCAGAGGTTGAAATTTCGTTGTGGTGTTGCAGTTGTGCACGAGTCTGCAAAAAACACGTAGCCGCGAGAATTTTTCAAAATGGTGCCGTAATAGCGGAGTTACACGCGTTTGATCATTCGAAAGCGGCCCTCACTCGTTTTGCTATTTCCTTCCCTACGCTCCGTTCTTTGGCTCGCCTCTCCTCCTGGTCGAGTGCTCCTCACCGTGTGAGGAGGAAGAGTGGCAAGAGCACGTACCTTGCGGGCAAACAAACAGTGACGTCACGACCAACGCTGGGGATACCGAAAGGACAGGAGAGGACAAGGTTTTTTTTTTTTCGTGTGTGCGTGTGGCACTCCCGCGGTTCCCGCGCTTGGCATTATTGATCGTGGCGGCATTTTGAACTCGATGAGCGCGTTTACTTGAAATGTTAAAGAAAAATGATCGGAGGTGGTTTTAGGGGCCCTTTAAGAAGGCCGGATAGATCCCGCCCAGGTCAACAAAGCGCGGCGGCCGATTGCCTCGGCGACTGAAAAGATAGTCGCGCTCATGTACTCGGCGCCGTTCTCCGACCGTGGGGTCACCGACTGTGTGGCATACGACGTCAGCTTAGATCGCGCGCTCATTGGTGCAGACTTGCGTGCGTTCACCTGCGACGTTGAAACGCCGCTGCCTTGTTAAATTGTACCCGACTAAGGACACACCGGCGAACTTCTACATTCGTCGTTTCTTTCTCTCTTTCTAAATGCCGTAAAATTGAACCTGGACGGGCCAAAGCGGCTGACTCCTGTCACATTTTCATTTTAGCATTTGACACTTTACGTAGCTCGCAATTTCTCACGTTCTCATTAACTGATGTCTTTATTGGCACGACAATGACTCTCAGTCATGAGAAATGGCGAAACAGCGTGAACTAAATTGCCAGAGCTGCCGGACGGCTACTGCTCTTGCCGCCGTTACCATCGGGCGTGCTTTTTTTTTTTTTTTTTTTTTTTTTTTTTTTTTTTTTTTTTTTTTTTGAGAAATTCATTCCACGAATGCGTGGTACGCACTACTCACGTGATTGTCGAAAAGGAGGAGTCGAATAAAGTGTCTTGACGAACGTTGTTATGTTCTTGTGATATTAATTTTTGGGTACATGACAACTACCGGGGGGGTACAATAAGATGGCGAGTTGAGGATAGTTAATAAACGTTCATGACGAAATATTAGTCTGAAGCCCACCGAAGACGTAATGACCTGTCCTGTGCTGTCCTGTCCTGTCCTGCCCTGTATGTCCCGTCCTGTCCACCTCCATTGTCCGCATCTTTGATGCTCTTAAAACTAATATTTCATCGCAAGACGGAACGACAATCCGTAGCAGTTCTGTAGGAACCCGAAGAAACAGTTCGTCAATATGTAATGTTAGAGCGACTAATAAGGTGCTCCAGCGCGAAACAGAACGGCATAAAGGGAATAAGGTGATACAAGACCAAAGTAAATCCCGCAAATAATTCTCGTTAAGAAAAAAAAAAGCCACATAACCTGGTAAATTATTTAATAGGTGAGTCTCAAGCATATATTATAAGACTCAAGAGTCCGTTCTTAGTCGTCACTAATCCTCCTGCTTTTGCTAATACGACTACTAGTACTACCAATAATAATAATAATAATAATAATAATAATAATAATAGTAATAATAATAATAATAATAATAATAATAATAATAATAATAATAATAATAATAATAATAATAATAATAAACAACTTGCGTTAATTTCTCACTGAAATGGACAAAATGGAATCTGCTCGCACATGACAGAGTGGATCGAATTTCACTGGGGAAGCCTTCGTACTGTAGTGGACATAAGGCAAACTGATGACAAGCGACCTGCGTGTGCCTATGGCATCGCAAGGACCATCTGTAATGAAAACTAGTTATGAAAATCAGACACATCTTATACTTGCACAATTACTTAACGAGCTTTTATATGGCTCGTTTATGTTTCCATTATAAACGGGAGGTGGCAAAGCCAGGAACTTTTCGGCACTCCCTCATACATGTAGGGTAACAAGGTACCACGTATTCGAGAAGCACTGCGAACTTGGAAAAAAAAATTGAGGCTTTCACCTTGGCCGGGGTGCTTGGCCCCACCCTGCTCAAAGACGCCGGACATGTTCAATAGAGTTTTTAGATGTGAAGCATCTTATGGCGAAGCTTAATCCGGTGGTGGTGTGCGGCGTGGCCTCCCTTACTGCGCATGCGCAGACCCTTTAAAAAAAATAAAAATAAAAAAAACCTCCTCTACCCCTCTCTCTCCTCTAGGCATCCCTCCCCGCGGCAACCACACCCTCACTGCGCATGCGCCTCCCCTCCTCTCTCCCCTCCTATGCTCCCCCCTCTCTCCTCTGGGCATCCCTGCCTGGGCTCCCACTGCGCATGCGCGTCCCCCCCTCTCTCTCCTCTAGGCATCCCTCCCCGCGGCAACCACACCCTCACTGCGCATGCGCCTCCCCTCCTCTCTCCCCTCCTATGCTCCCCCCTCTCTCCTCTAGGAATCCCTGCCTGGGCTCCCATTGCGCATGCGCGTCCCCCCCTCTCTCACCTCTCCTACGCTCCCCCCCTCTCTCCTCTAGGCATCCCTGCCCACAGCGTCCACACCCCACTGCGCATGCGCGTCCCCCCCCCTCTCTCTCTCTCCTCTCCTACGCTCCCCCCCTCTCTCGCCTCGTGACGCCGACGCAGGCAGCGTCTGCTAGCGAGTTTCTTGGTTGAAAAAACCGACTGCTCGCGCTGCACAACCGTTCACTGTCCATCGCGTATATATGGCAATGGATCTTGACCTCCAAGGTGGTGCCGGTGGGAGATTTCTCCTGTGCGCTGTTGAACAATAAAAATTCGCAGCGTGCGCGTTAACTAAAAGCGCACTGCGGGTCTCTGTGTCCAGTCGGAGTCTTCTGTCTCTCATTGCCCATTAGCAGCGATTGGCATGTTCCAGTAGGAAACACCGCTCCATCACTGCGTGCTTTGCGCCTCCTCAGTTTTCTCTCCTGCGCAACGCTGCGATAGCGCCAGCGTCAACGCCACCGCCAGTGTAAGCGTTAGCGCCCGCTGCTTCACATCTACACAGGGTTCCCTTTAGCGGGAGATGGTGTAATTTTTACTCACTCACTTACTCTCACCTTCTATAAATGTATATGTAAGTATGTGTAGAAATAGAACGTCCGACCTTAACCCGAGCTCCTAGAAGAAGTTTCGTAACACTTTAAAAAGGACACATAATATTGTGCGGTTCTAAAAGGAAATAGTTCAATCTTTGCAATATAACAACAAACCCCTCCCTCCACCCCTCTCCTTGTAAATCTTACTCCACAACCAAGACCAATCTCGATCACATCATGTGAATATGCCCTAAGCACCCCCCTTCCCTCGTCCCTCCCTAAATTAACGGGTGCATTTGGGAAGCAGTGGGAGGCTGCCTTGCGCAGCTCCTTTCTTGACAATCAGTACGCCACCCTGTGGTAAGCTGAGCGGGTTGCAGAGGGCTACCGTGCTGTTACCGTGCGTAGCATCTCCCCCCCCCCCTCCCCCCCCCCCCCCCATCCGCTCCAACACACTCACCCCCCGCCCACGCCGTCATATTCCGATACCCCTTTCGTTTAAAATCAAAGGCAAATTTTTTACCTCCACCTAAACATTACCGAAATGCAACACCAACAACCAAAAAAGGAGGATGCAAAATTTTTACGTTACCTCTTTCATAGTCTTCTACTGCTAGCTGGTAACCTTCCATGGGTTTTCACAATGGAGGTTACATGCGTGGTGAAACAATGGCCCTGGCTTGCGGGCGCAGCTTGAATCGTTTATTATATTCCGAACGCGGTGAAACAAGTTGTTTTGTGTTGTATATGTGGCAGATACGCGAGCGTAGGTTGTGTCATTGTCCTGCCTTGAATAGGGAGCCTCTTGCGAAAGCAAAAAAGGAAAATCGCAACGAACATAAAAATAGCCTCGCGCAGGTACACGGCACCCGCATCTTCGAAGCAGCTTGGCAGTGAAAAAAAAAAATAAAAATCAGAACGATGAAGACGACGAGCAGGTGCCGCGGGTCACGCGAACGCCGTATTTCAATCACGTGTTGTAAACGCGTGCAGTTGGCGTCACCGCGTCGCGTTTCAGCGTTCCCTCCCGGCACTGCGTTTTGAATTGTGCTGTTGTTTGCGCCTGCGACACATTATTCTGCGACCATGGACAGCCAAAGCACGGAATCTACCTCGATCAGCAGGTGCGTCCTTGTGCGTCGCTCCGCGAACGTTTTTGAGATTTCCTTCCACTGTTTTCGTAATCTGCTTGTGTCAGGCGACGCTCCATGGTGTGCGCCCCAATGGTTTGTTGTGTTCGTTTCAAGCATACACCATCTTATAACGCAAAACAATAACTGGCAGCTGTGACTTGAAATGTACTATCGTGCTTTGTCGCATCGTCGTTCGAAGAACAGCTAATGCAACGGGCCGTTCGATTATTATGCCTCGATCTGTGTAGGGATGGGTCCGTGTCTTACTCGAAGTCTCCGAAGACCAAAGCAAGTCCCATCAAGTAAGTGTTTCCGACGCCAAATCCCGAGTACAGCTGGTCTAACGCACACTTTAACCATTTCCTTGTGCACAGGGGGGGTGGGGAGGCGGGGCGGGGGGGATGAAGCCTTATGTATTAAAACTGGGAGGCTGAGTGTGTAGGCATAGCCTCATATATTTTAATAAAGTATGTAAGAGGCTATATATGGTATAGGCTTCACAGAAATTTGACGTCGCCGATTCAGTTCTTCTTAATGCCTCGCGGCCACTGCATAGCCAAAAATTAACTTGAGGTAACTTTTGGGTCGAGGATCATGGAACGAAGTTTTTTGCTGGCGTAGGTTATCGTAGCCGGAAGAAATAATTTACTGGTATCCGGTGCATATAGATATTCACTGCAGCTGTCAGAATTATTGTACACGGAAAACTTGAGCTTTGGTAACATGTTTTGGTATACCAATTATTCAACAGAATGGTATACTGATATTAAACTGCGTTTTCTTTTACCCACCGTGCGCCGTGGTAACCTAACAGGTAAGCGGTCGCGCTGCTAAACTCGATGGTGCCGGTTCGATAGCCGGTCACGGAACTGCAAGAACGCCTGTGCACCTAGAGCTAAATGGACGCTAAAGAACTCTCAGGTGGTAAAAATTAAGATGGAGGTCTCAGCTTTACGACCTGTTTCTTTTAATCAATAGTGCTCTTGGCATTTCAAAGCCCAATAATTATTAATCCATTTTCTTTAGTTCAACAGGAGCACAGCTCATCAGGAGCACAGAACTTTAGAACGAAGAGCAATTTTTCATTCGTTTCTAGGGTTTGTTTTTCGATTATTCGGGCGCTCAAGGCAAGTTCGCGCCGTTGCCGCTCGTGTCAGCGTCGCCGTGCTGTCAGTCGCCCCTGGAGAGATGAGATCTTCAGAGATACACAGTGCGTTTGGCTACAAAAGCGACAAGGCCGTGTAGATGCACGTTCTGGAGCCGTGGCAGTGAAATTAATCCACAAGAAAATGGACGCGTCGGCAGGCTCCGCAGTAGCTCTAGTAGTGCACTCAAGGAGGCTACCTCCTTGGCTGGTGTAACCAATTTCGCCAGTTATCCACGGTTAATACGCGGTATTACTTGAATAACTGCAATTCAAGGGCTTCACAAAGCGATTTTATGGCGGCGTGGTCACAATAAGTTCGTACACATGGTAAAGACTCCCGACGAGTCTTGCGACATCACGCTGCCGTTGATAGCGTCTGACGTGGTTTCAGAAACCGAAACTATGTTAATTAGTGTTCTATATTGTTATAGGCTGCATTTCTATTCAAGATTAATTATCATACATGCACCAAAAGTTATCAAGCGCACGTTATATCTGTACTTTTGTGACTTCATCGCCAAGGTCTTCAGATCTATTCAGAGTAAACACACACAGCAACAGACATGCAAGATACGTAACCGCTTTGCTGACTATATCAACGCCTATATCATCAGTATCTTCAGTATCAGTGCTACTGTACTATACTATGGTAATGTTGCTGAAGTGATGCGTGCATATATTACTGATTTTCTGCACTGGCTTCGGAATAGGTGCACGTATGGGGATGCGCGAAAGATGCATGACGCGCGTAAGATACAGCGTTTTCCTGAAATAACGTGCGAGTCACCTCTTGAAGAACAAAGGAAAGAAGTTTAAATTTAAGGGACTCGTTTTTCTTTCTTAGACACAATATTAACGAGAACTATTAATGAGAACTCATTACTATTGCAGAACAAGACACTTATGTACGCACTCACATTAGCTAGTAACTCTATTACCTTCCCTTCATCGCGTTTTTTTTTTTTCAATAAAGCAAAGTGTTTGCCCACTTTGCAACTAACTACGAAGGCCTGCGTCGAGCCACACGACCCGCCTCAACGGGTTGTCTTGCAACGAAACCAATACTTTGGGCAAATATTGCGCGTACACTTGAAAACTAGTAATTTTTAATCAAACTATGCTCTGTTTCTTCAACAAATATCAGCTTGAAGGACTCAAATGAATAGCCGTTGCTTTGTATTTTTCTGAAGCAATGTCTTTCTCTGTCATTGTAAACCGACCAACGCCAATGAGTTTCGGTTCCGATTTCGAAACTAAAACGAGTTCGCTTGTAAGTACGTATGGAATCCATAGTCGGTGAAAGCCGCGAATAGAGCCAAACGCGAATGACTGCAGTGGATCGCGCGGCCGTCTTGTGTATCTGCGTGTATGATTGTCGGTAGCACCGCCAATATGCTGGATGTGAAGAGCTGAATCTCTCGAAAATGCCTGTCTAAGACGTACCAGCGCTTTGGTAAGCGATCAACTTTATTACGGAAATACAGCGCGACGGAAACGAGTGCAGTGCAGTGATTGCCGGTTGCTAGTGGGCGTCACAGATGTTGCTTCACGTTTTTTTCCCAACTGGCGGTTTCAGAGTCCACATAACACTCCAGTGTTGAATCTTTTCGCCAGGTGTTCTCTTTAACGCGTGGATTTCTTTTCATGCGTCAAACAGAGCTACATGCCGTCCTGACTTTCGTCACCTTTCCACTCCCAGATCGAAGCGGAAAAAAATGGAGTTTGCAGAACTGATCAAGATCACCAAAGTTGACCGTGTAGTTCTGCACGCACCACTCTGCACAAGCTTTTCGGGGACGCTATCTCTGTCGAGTCATCACTCCATCTTCTCGTCGCGCACAGATGACGATAAGGAGTTATGGGTGCGTATCTACTTCTTAAAACAAGCAAAATAAGGTTGACAGAAATGTGACAGGTGCAGCTGTTGAAACTGCGCGATGCTGTGACACGTTGCTAATGTCACACACTGCACTGTTACATATAACGTGACGGTATCATGTGCGAAACTTCGCTCTTGATGACTTCACAGCAGCGAACTAACGAAGAGAAATCGACTACAGAGATGTAGAAGCAGCTGGCTTTTGGCCAGTGTTATCTTTTCACTCACATCTGAACACTGCACTGAAAAACGCGTACTCTCACCGACCTACTTGCGTTTACGCCAAGTGTGACTTCATTTTACTCCAGAAACTCCTTTTGCTTTTTTGCAGTTGTTGCACAGGATGGTTGACACTGTTGAACGACGGATTGGGGCCCTGTCGGGAACACTGTTTTTGAAATGCAAGGACTTCAGGATAATTCAGCTCGATATCACCGGCGTTGAAGCGTGCAACAATGTTGCAGACACCATCGAATGCCTTTCTGCATTAGGTAATTCAGCTGCTGCTGGGGACGTTAACTGTTGCCCGTAACATTTGTGATCAGTCCGAGTGAAACATCTTTTGCCTCCTGTGTCCCCTCCGCAGATAACCCGAAGTGGTTTCATCCATTTTTTTACAATCCATCTTTTGTGATAATGGAGGATGGGTGGTCAGCGTTCGCAACAGAGCAAGACTTTGCCAAAATCAAGCTGGTCTCGGACGATTGGAGGATATCATCTGTGAACCATGATTTCTCGGTGAGAAGTTCGTGGTGTATCACATTCGGAACATATCCTGACCAGTTACCTAGTTCTTCAAAATAGATCTCATTAGATTTTTATTTTTAGAATATTGAATGGTTCATTTTGCCTAATAAAATAAATACTCGAGGAACACTGTTCCATTTACTTATTTACGAATAAAATACATAAATTTTAGTTACAAGACGCTACTTTTGGGTCTTTATGTCATGCAGACTTAGAGAAAACACCTTATCTAACAACTGATCATGCCATTTTGTTGATAAGCACGATATCATGCATTCAATTCATGGAATGGGTGCAGAGGCCACATTCAAATGGGAGCAGAACGTGTAGACGTTCATTGCTATGCTTATAGTACATGATGAGGAAGCCCATATAATCGAAAACTAATTTGACACTACCTAGTGTGTTGTCTCCCACAGAAAGTAATTTATTTTCAAATTAAACTTTTACAATGACACCAAACTTGTGGAGACAAAGCTGGAAAGCTGTCATTTGACTTAAAAGAGGACTGTGACCCAGAGTACATTGCAGATAGTGAAACAAACAGAGGCATGTGTTCAGAAAAACAGAGGCATATGTTCAGAAAAATATACCTACAGAACACAAGGACACAAAAGCAGCCACCAATGTGTACTGCACCAAGATATATGTACATTTATTTGCAGAAAACTCTTTTG
This sequence comes from Rhipicephalus appendiculatus, assembly GCA_030522465.1. Classification (NCBI taxonomy): domain Eukaryota; kingdom Metazoa; phylum Arthropoda; class Arachnida; order Ixodida; family Ixodidae; genus Rhipicephalus; species Rhipicephalus appendiculatus. The sequence continues at coordinate 4,219,984 of JALIZH010032999.1, forward strand.
TCAGTTTTCATTTTATGTTGCACTGGGGCTGGTTAATAAGTTACTTTTAAATACACCTTCACACATTGTACCTTGCTTTGTTAGTATATTTCGCATTTATATGTTCAGGAATTCAATTGTATCTTCTGTAGTAATTGATATTTAGCTATGTATATATATGTCTCTCTTATGTATATTTGTACTGCCCCCCCTTACACATTGCCCCACGAGGGCCCTGTAAGGTACTGTAAATAAATGAAAATAAATAAATATATGTACTTGAGAATACTGGGATGCAAAATCAAGTATTCTCATTTTAACAAGCAAATATCTGGTACCCATCAACTTTGTTAAATTGGGGGCTTTTGCTGTACACGTTGCTTTTGAAAGTAAGTTTGTATATAATGCAGCATATTTTGAGACTGGCTTGTCCTTTACTTAAGCCTGTTCTGTATATTTTAAGCTACATTTTATGTTCACAGTGCTCTGCTTTAACTCGAGTTCTCATTATTTTTCTTTTTTATTTTTGCTAATCCTTTTAACAGGTCTGCCCAACCTATCCTGAACAAGTGATTGTGCCAAAGAAGGTAGAAGACAGCGTTCTAGTTGCTTCAGCTTCTTTCAGGCAGATGGGCCGTTTTCCAGTGTTGAGCTACTTCCACAAGAAAGCAAAGGTTAGTGGCATGCATGTCACACCCCTCACCCCCTAAAACCAGCATATGCGTATACATTTCCTAGAAGAGACCTCTGGTTGTGGCCATAGTGAATTGGTTACTTCGTAATTTCCAGCGTTGGAGGCTAAGAACTTCAGTGTTGATTCGAGACGCTTTGCACTGTCTTGAAGTACATGTGTTGCTTTGGGACATTTAACTCAATCAGTCCAGCATTTGCCTGAGCATATTGTTGCTTTGTTTATTTACCAAGGCAATTAGACACATTGTAATGCATCTTGACTGCATAAAACATGTCAGTCTTGCAGCCTACAGTATATAATGAAATCTTAGTGACCAAGAAACTAAAAGATATTACGGACTGAGGAAAGGTTTAATAACTCACTAGTTTAATGGTCCAGTAATGGTCCAGATGGAAGTTGTGCCATAACAGTCATTGAGTTTTAGGACTCTAGGCTACAAGCTATGCACACGCACAGTACCAAAACTGCCATCTTTTGGATTCAGTGGTAAATGCAAAGCTGTTTTCTGCACTCAGCTACTCGGAAATACTGGTGACAATGCCAATCTACTCCGCGAGACTGGCTCGTGAAGCCGCAACAGCAGTTTTGGCCAGAAATGAACCAAGCTCTCATTTAAAGCCTTTATTAAGGGATTAAAAATGGCCGTAAAGTTTGCTAACATGTTTCAACCATCTGCATAAATTTCAAAGTATTAATCTTTTCTTATTGTTCCCTGCAGACGGCACTGATGAGGTGCAGTCAACCGTTAGTTGGAACAACAATGAGGAGGTGTAATGGAGATGAGGAGCTACTCAAATCCGTGCTGATGGGTGGAAAGAAAGGCTTCATCATTGACACCCGAACACAGAATGTCGCTCAGCTAGCCAAAACAAAAGGTATGCCTATGGTATATGCAACTCGTTGCAATGATTCAGAGGGGTCTGCTCAGAGGCCAGTTGGCACATCTTGCTGTGCAGCGTAAGTTAACAAAGACGAGAAGGAGCACAGAAACAACATGCACTTGTGCATGTGAGCCAGCACGATATGGATTGTCACGGTGTGGACTAGTACAGTTTGGTCTAGCATAGTGTGGACTAGCAAATTGTGGACTGACACGATGTGGACTGGCCCAGTGTGCACTGTTGCGATGCACAGTACTCACGGATTGAAAGAGGACAATTTAGGGCTCAGTCATGCACACGTTTTTGTTTCCACTGTCTTCAGTTCGGGTCATATTGGCATAATTTCGACTCGAACGTGTACATCACAGCCAACATTATCTTCAGAGACCAGATTCGTCACGACACGACATTATCTCGAGCAGTTGCACATACAAGTCACTATATTAAAAATTTGATGTCGCGTTTGAATCCGTGAGTACTGTGCACTGATGTAACACCAATCCACATTACTTCTTTATTAAATGCGAAGCATTTCTTAGTGAACTGCAGGCACTTTGAGTGTTTCTATTCTATGTATCTATCTATTCATCTATCTAGCTGCCTATGTCTGGGTGCTCTCGTGATCGCCTCCTTAACTTGTGGTAGACCAGAATTAGTATGGGCGGGTAAGAGGGTCTGACAAATATGTCTGGCTGGTCATGACATGAACAATGTGAAAATCCCGTCTCGTACGTCTTCAAATCCTTTTCTCCAGACACATATGGCACATACCCGTATACCATGGGCCATGGTATGTGGGTATGCGCCACAGGTAATTCAGTTTATATCTACACAGGAACGACGTGAACAGACATTGGTAATTTAAATGCAAGAGTGTAAAGAAAAATCTACATCTGCAGCGGTGACCCAACAAATGCAAAGAATAAATATCAGGGTCCCAGCAGAAATCGAACCCAAGCAGTCTGCCTGGCAGTCAAGTATTCTACCACAGAGTTATGCCAGGTCTCAGAACTGCTTTGGAAAAATGCGCTGTGCAGGCGTTATCTGCACTGCAACCACAATTGACGTAACGTCAATTGTGGTTGCAGTGCTGGCTATCTAATTATAAACATTACATATGTACTCCTATGATACAGGTGTCACGTCAGGTTAACGTCAATTGTAGTTAAGTGCCATCCACATTAGTTCGTATACGTAGCACTATCCCAGGCTACCATCCTCTCAAGCACAAGCGCTACATATCAGTTTACCGCTTCCAGTGTTGGTAATATAGATGTTGCTGTTGGCATTGTTATGCAACTGTAAACAACTGGTTATATAAAACATATGCGACTTCAACTTATGTCTGTGCATACAACATTTGTACATATATTCAGCATCATTGTGTAACGTTTTTCTCAATAAAAAATTTACACCATAGTCACCTTCCCTCCACATGCTTCGCATAACATTGATTCCCATGGTATGTGGGATCTGCCGAACTTTTTGCCTTCTTGTCTTTGTTTATTTGCACTGCATGAACTTGCCACTGCCATGAGCTCCCTTTTCAGATACAGTTTGTCAGCTTCCTGAAAACATGTTCAAATGTGATGTACATGATGCTCGCTTGTTTGTGTTGAATGAACTTTCGAATTCGAAACTCTCAGGTGGTGGCTGTGAGCCTGAAGTACACTACCCAATGTGGACACGCCTGCACAAGCCAATCGAGCGCTATACAGCCCTCTTGGAGTCCCTCTCCAAAGTTGTGGAAGGTGAGCATCTTGTCTGAAGCTGCGTTTCTTTTGTGCACTGATGCTTACATACTCACAAGCTCTTGTTCCGGTATTGAATTCAATATTTTTTGTCTAGAAGGTTGACATAATTAGCCTAGTCCTTCTCGTGCACCATGTGAATGCATTGTTATATTTAAATAAGGTTGGCTAGGATAAAGCTGCATAGTTGCAGCTTGACAGGTTCCCATCAAAAGAAATCTGCTCTAAAATTTTAGTGCCTATAGCGGTTTAGTGCTTGAACGTATATACAACATAAATCTAAGCTAGTACGTATACAGTTACATAGTTCTGGAGGGACTGTATGCATCATCTTTGTGCTTTTCTAATTAAAAAACATTTCATTCTTGGGTTGCATTTTAAGATCGCTTCATACGTAATACTTCCTGAATTTAATTGCTTTTGCAACCACACCTTTCTCCTGCCTTAAAGGGCCCCTAAACCACCCAGTCAAAATTTAGTTGTGGGGTCGCAGTTGTGCAAGAGTCTACAATGAACGTGTAGCCGTGGGAATGTTTCAAAACGGTGCCGTAATAGCGGAGTTACACGCATTTGATGAGACAAAAGAGGTCCTTGCTCGTTTCACTCTTTCCTTCGCTATGCTCCGTTCGTCGGCTCGTCTCTCCTCCTGCCTGAGTGCTCCTCCTCACCGTGTGAGAAGGAACAGTGGCAAGCGCACGTACCTACAAGCAGACAAACAGCTATTGTGAATTATGGGAGTGGCGGCTGTGAGCACGCTGATGGTAGACAAAGAGAACGACGGACACGGGCACGCTCGCAGCCTCACGCTCAGCGGCCGCTGCCGGACAGTCACGGCCGAGGCTTCCACACGAATAAAGATGCGTCTTGTGGCGTCTCCGGCTTCATCTCTGATGGGTTCTGGGCCAGCCTCCTAGAACCCCACAGAATGAAGAGCTGACAAGGATGTTGATGTCACGGTGAACGCTGAGGGACTTGGGGTTGCCCAAAGGGCCGGAGAGGAGAAAGGATTGTTTCTTGGAATTTATGGGGTGCCTGCAGCTTGTAGCGCTGCTGCATTTGGCACTGTTTATCATCACGGCCTTCTGAACTCGATGCGTGCATTTATTTGAAATGTTAGAAAATTACCGGAGGTGGTTTGGGGCCCTTTAAAAGTGTGGCCAGGTCCTTAAGTTTCTAGTGCAAGTCCATTTGAAGTACAACACAGCTTTTAATGTCTACAGTCTAAGTTTTGTAGTTACAAGCGCTGTGGTTGACATTCCTTTTTGAGAGAAAGAGAAGTTTCTTTCTTCATTGTTTCTTGGGGGTTACAATCGCACAACTTCTGCATTGCAGGGGGTGGGGGGGGGGTTGCTTTCTATATAATTAGCCTGAGCATTGTGGCAGTGCCCAGAGAACCTCCCATATAAAAAGCCAGTAGTAGGCAGCACTAGGCTGTGATACACCATATACCATATACTATGCTCATGGAATGGCCACAGGTTTGTTTCCTAAGAATTTGGGTGAAGATCACGGTTGCACCATTTTGCGGAAAAAAAGGGTACAATATTTTTTTTTTTTTGAACATGTTTTCAGCGCTACTTGTCTTCACTTAGTTGCAGTACTCGCTTGTATTGGAATAAGTGAATCCCACCATGTGCTTCGAAAATGCAGTGGCACGCATCCAGAAAGGGTTTCCTCTTCAGTCGTACAATTGGTGTTGTTTTGAAGACAAGCAGCATCTCGCAGGGAGTCTCTATATCTCGTAGGCCAGGCTTTTGCTACCTGGAGGTGCCGAAAACTTGGCAGGACTACCTTGCTTTGTCCCCCCCCCCCAAAAAAGAAAAAAAGCTTCAGAATTCTCACACTGCACAGCGTATAATGCTGCTGACCTTTTCAAAAGTTTTGGGTGCGGCTAACACACGGGCAATTTTTAAATATATTTTTGTGCAGGGGTTTCTGAGCAAAGTTTAGGGTGTGGCTCTTATATGTGTGCTGCCATTACACAAGTGTATAAGGTATTACCAAAGAAGAATGTCTACCAGCTGTCATGCCAGGCCTTGAACATGTTGCTGCCTTAGACAAAATACAGCTTAAGATGACAAAAGCAGCTTTTAGTAGCCATCACGTAACATTGTCAGACTTATCTTTTTTATATTCCTGTACTACATGTAGCACCTGCTAGAGTGAATGCTAGGGTGGGAAGTGAACTTAGGTTTTGGATTCTGTCTGCTTGTCCTTGATTTTCATTCTCCAGTTTATCATTTATCTGCACTTTGCTGTTTTGCATTAGTCACAATCGAGTTCATTTCCTAAGTACCTTTTGTTCTTAGACTTGGAATCTTGATGTTTGGGAAGTGAATGTGTCATGTTGCACATGCTCAGTAGAAGCATGAACTAGTAGACATGACTACAGTCTATATTTTCCTTTAGTAGGGGCATCGGGTGCCTTCTTATCTGCTAAAGCAGTTGGTCTGGTGTTTTTTTTTAAGGGCATATCCGTAGCTTTAGCTTTACAGTGACAATTAAGTGTTTGTTGGGACCAGTGAGCGAGTAACAACTTTATTCCAACCACTGCATTGAGGCCTGGGCCTAAATGTGATAACTTTTGCGCAGGCATTTCACTGCAGTTCATGGTAAGTGCTGTGTCTGGATAAATGTAAAGCTGTTTGTAATGGCCCATTATTTGTATTTGGAGGGCAAATATTGTTCGACTACAAAAAATTTTTTTACATAAAACGTAACATTCCTTTAAGAGAACATATAATTGGGCAAGTTGGTTTGACATCATTTAAAACAGCGCAGCAAGACGAGGACAGAAGAAACGAAAGAAACAACGGTTGCGAGTCAGCGCCCGTCCCGTTGTTTCTTTCGTTTCTTCTGTCCTCGTCTTGCTGCGCTGTTTTAAACATTCCTTTAGCACTGCTGCTTAAACTTTGATAACTTTACAGGTTTTGCAGCTTTTAAAGAGAATGTGCAACGTAGTCCTCAGAAAGTTGTCATTTCGTGCATCGACTGCAGCAGTGTTATCATTGCAAGGGACTATAACTGGCTTGTTAACATTATTGCAAAGAATGTTTGTCCAGAATAAACTGTTTGATGGTTTCACTGTGGCTCATGCCATTGTCATTAAGTTGCACAGTTATTCCTCCTGCGTAGATGCGAATTCACTGGTCTTTAACTGTCACACAGAGTCATTATAAAAAGGTGATAGCAATGAAATATTTTTGCTTTCTGTTTCTAATTGTGGGCACAGTGGCTCCATCTCTCCTTATTTATTCATTTAGTTATTTATGGTGCCCTAAAGAGCTCACAGAAAACTGAAATAAATCTAGAAAAACATGAAAGGGCTCGTGACCTTACTGGGAATCCTGATGCACCTGAGGAGTATGTCGCATGCCACACCAGTTATTCATGAAATACGAAAATTGGGACCTTTAGGTGTTTTGCTTTAGTGTGACATGCTCACGCCTTAATGGGTTTATGCAGCTCAGGATATGTACTATGTATGTATGTATGTGTCAGAGAACAGGGAAGGGGGGTTTAATTTTTTTTTTTTGCTCACGAATGGAGAGAGCTGACACCTTTTAAACTTTTCTTCACAGTTTTTATTATTGTGCCCAGCTGTCAGTTGCACAATAGACCTTTTTCAAGAAATCCCAGAACGCCCCGCGGGCGCGCGGAGCACTATGGGAAAAGTGTGTACGCCGAGCGAGCCGGCTGGCCGGCTGTGCCGTCGCTCGCTGCTCGTTGCGCCGTGGGAGCACGAAACAAAATGAACACGTCGCCGCTTATTGACTTAAGTCCTATATACTACACATGTCCGAACGCGCCTGCATGTATCTCTGCGCATGAAATGTGAAAGTAATAATTAGTCAGTCAGTGCAGGTATTTACGAGCGGATGTATGTCGGATGGATCAGTCAAGCGGCATGCAAGTTCTCGCTTGCCAATACATGTAGTCAAAACGTACTACCGAGGGCAGTATAGTTCCCAGCTGTGAATTGATCACTTCAAGGAGGCGGGGTATCCTGCGTATCATTGCATCGGTTTGCCAGAAGCTCATTCCTCCACCCATGAATAATGAAGAAACTAGGATTATTGCAGTTATTCCATGTTTGCATAAGAAGTCGCACGACCTGAAAAAGATGCAGGGAAGCGATGTGGGGTGAGAGTTAATTGTGTTTTCCGCAACAAATAAACTTAGTCGCATTTGTTCTTTACAGTGCACAAGGGTCGCAGGGGTCTGCAGTGGGCAAAGAAAAATTTGGCCAGATGCTTCCCAATTGTTTTTTCAAGTGTTGTGTAGGAGTTGTTAACGGAATTCTTGTTTCATGTGTTCACGTGTACATCGGCCAGGCGTACTGGTTAATGTATTAACACGCGCCTCGGGGAGCATCGAAATTCATTGAATGAAGCCGTTTTTTCATCTTGCCTCGCATTGTCAGTGATGCAAATCTAATCCAGTCTTCGAAAGAACAGTAATTTTGTATCGTCGTCATAATCAGACCACGCGAGCAATCTCGGGGACCTATCGCATCATAAAGAACGGAGCACTTTGTGTCAGTCAACCTTCTCTATATCGTTACAAGACAAGGAATTCAACTTTATTAATCGACTGTGAACGCGCTCCATGGTTGTTTTGACTTTTTTTTGTGTCTCTGTGACATGCGCGATGCACCTCCATATTTATATATAGATATGTTTTTTCACACGTTCAATAAACTATATGTTGTGAGTGGGCGCTTGTGGTATGTCTATTGCTTTCCTTGCCCTGCTTCTTTCTTTCTGCGGTCTGAGTTTTATTCCAAGTTGTAGTTATGGTGCCAACGAATGTTGCTGGCGCTTGTCGTTTCTTACTTGACGCGCACGCTGTCTATAGTGAATGGATCTTATTTTACTAAACGCCTACTATACTTTCAAGCGTATACTCTTTAAATATCAGAGCCCCACATTGGACTCGTCGACAGCTCGATGGACGTTGGTTCCAAACGCATGCGCGAATTATAGACTGCTCCTGTACTTCATAGGTAACAGAGTTATATATTTTTTTATTATTTCATTTATGCCGTAAGGAGTACCGGTGCCCCTCCCCCCCCAAAAAATAACAATTACAGGTGACACTTCTGAGCCGCTCAGCTGATGCAACATTGGGACAGATGGAAATTGCAGGGAAGCGAAGAAGCCGTCGCAGCTGTTTCTGGTTAAATTAGGCTGCAATAAGTTGCATCTTGCCAAATACACTTTATCTGAGAAGCACATTGGCACGGCGCAAGCCGGAAGCTAAAGCGCGAGGCCCGCGGGCTCGTCGCAGCGGCTGCTGCGGCGTACACACTTTTCTCATGAGCGCTTGTGCGCCCGTTGGGGGCGCTCGTGTGCTTGAAAAAGTTCTATTGTGCCATTGTATTTCTGTGAAGCTAGGCTAGGCTATAGTGGACTAGAAGAGAGGTAGTGGGCTCACTGCATGGTAGCGGTAATGGGGGGAGGGGAAGCCGCTGATGTTACCTGTGGGCACAGATGCTACATAGGTCTTGATCGTCGCGACACCTGGTGCGCGACAGTGCTAGAGGGCAAACGTGACACATAAGACCGAAGGGCACTGACTCTGCTGCACAACAGGTGTCACAACCGTCGAGATAAAATAAATGTAGCATCTATGACCAACGCTTGCTCGCAAGGAGACATCACTGGCGTCACGCATTCGATGCCAGCGCGCCCACTACCCCTCTTCTAGTACACTGTAGCTAAGCCTACTACTTAGGCCTACTAAATCTGTCAGCAGGCCTGTTAGTAGGCTCTGTCAGTAGGCATAGCTAGGCCTACTGAGCTCACTACTGAGTAGGCCTAGCTCAGTAGGCCTGTCTAGGCCTACTGAGCTAGGCCTACAAACCCTGTTAAGTTCTTAGATTTTTCTTTTTTTTTTCACACTCACGTTTTGCATTTAGTAAACAACTAGGGCTAGAAATGATGAGCTCGAAGGTGTGGGTTCTGGGCGACAACACTCTTTTGACTTATGGCAGTCTCTCTCTCACTTCTTGTTCTCCTTTCTCCTTCTATATTTCTTTTTTTCTCTCGGTTTGCTTACCTCATGAGAAATCTACCCGCTGAGTGATGGAGTAAGCACTAGCCCGAACGGAGCAGTGGCGTTAATGAGCAGCTTGCCGTTTGTATCAAGATGGAGAGGCAAGTTTTTATTTCAAATCTGCCAGAGAGGCCAGACCTGCATGTTTGTCTGTTTGGTACACTGTGTAGTTTGCCTCTTGGAGAATGCAATGTCAGTTTCACTCGTGCTTGTATGATGCATGTGTGCCTTCGCTACATGCTTTTTCCTTTCTTCATTCTGTTGCATTGTTTTGATTGCCCAAGCATAGCATCCTGAATCATTGCTTAACGGGCACACTTATCCTTCTTAACAGGACACTAAAGAGAAAAACAATTTCTCGCGTATTAGTAAATTAGAAGAGCGGACTGTTGGGCGAGTTGGTAATTCATTACAGGCAAACTGCGCGAAAAAACGTGGACAAAGGAAGAGACAACAGCACAGGCGCATACTAACAACTGAATCTTTATTCAGAAAAACACGAAAATATAAGGAGCACTAAAAACCACGTGTGCAGGTTGGAACAACGATAATGAACTACACATGCGCATCAAGATACGCAATCTCTGTGCTATGTAACGCTACAGAGGGCTTAGCAACACAGCTATCACCGGCCTTGGAAATAAAATAAGCTTCTATAATCTCACGCGTAATGCGGTCCTTGTGCCGCGCCAGAACTTTCATTCCTCTGAAACCTGGGCTGCATTTGCAATCACGGCAGTGTAATGACAAATTCGTGGACGGTTGTCCTTTCATTGACAACCTGTGGTCATTCAATCTCTGATTAATACAACGACCGGTCTGTCCGATATAACAGCTTCCACAGGAAAGAGAAACAGAGTACACCACTCCCTTTCCACATTCAGACAAAACTGCCGCTTTCCTGCGGCAGTTTTGGCTCTCCTCTGTGAGAGGATAATGCGGAACCTTAAATCTGAGCGGAATGGTTCGGCTGTTGCAAAGGGTTATGTTGATGGGAAGGCTTTTGTCTGCATTCCTTACCTGCATGGTGTGTCGCACCACCTCAAGAAAGTTGGCGCGAGGTACAGAGTGCGGGTGCTGTTTTCTGCGCGGAATATGCTGGGTAGAATTTGCGGGGCTGTCGAAAGAAAGGTGGAAGGCGTATCACCTAAGTGGTTTGAGTGTGGGGTGAAGCATAGGGACGGCCTGTCTGAATGTGGAAAGGGAGTGGTGTACTCTGTTTCTCTTTCCTGTGGAAGCTGTTATATCGGACAGACCGGTCGTTGTATTAATCAGAGATTGAATGACCACAGGTTGTCAATGAAAGGACAACCGTCCACGAACTTGTCATTACACTGCCGGAGATTACTAATGCAGCCCAGGTTTCAGAGGAACGAAAGTTCTGGCGCGGCACAAGGACCGCATTATGCGTGAGATTATAGAAGCTTATTTTATTTCCAAGGCCGGTGATAGCTGTGTTGCTAAGCTCTCTGTAGCGTTACATAGCACAGAGATTGCGTATCTCGATGCGCATGTGTAGTTCATTATCGTTGTTCCAACCTGCACACGTGGTTTTTAGTGCTCCTTATATTTTCGTGTTTTTTCTGAATAAAGATTCAGTTGTTAGTATGCGCCTGTGCTGTTGTCTCTTCCTTTGTCCACGTTTTTTCGCGCAGTTTGCCTGTAACGTATTAGTAAAGTACAATTTCACAGTCCGGAAAGCACCACTCTTACCGCGAGACGACACTTGGTAGTGAGGAAACGTGCGAAAAGAAAATGCAGGTGGAGGCGCCACCTTGAGACTCCCGCACCAAACACCGTGACGTCAAAGATTTTGACGGCGTCCACTGGGTCCTATGTAGTTTGTAATCGGTTAAAAATGAAGTACATTGTCATCTGTGGGTGCCTTAGGCCTATAACATACGAAGTTTCAGAAAATTTCATTGAGCCCATGTCGCGAAAATACGAAAAATACATTTTGAAATTAGTGAAGTCACGCGCGGAGATTTTGGTGCGATATTTTAAAATGAAACTTCATCTCCGCTAATAGTTAACTTGTGATTTTGAAACTTCTGATATTAGATTTCTCAGAGTACAGTTTATCAATCTAAATCAAGTCATTGTTTCACTTTAGTGTCCCTTTAAGGCATAATCAACTCCGTTTGTCGTCTTACCCATTTACATGGAGCATTATTTGGCTACGGATGAATAGAGACAATGTTGTTTTTGTAACTGTGAGTAGCCTAGATTAGTGGACAGTAGCCAACAAATACCCACATTTTCCATAATTTACCCAGCTCTAGCTTACATTATCCAATGCAAGCCAACATCAGCAATCATTTTAGTCAGCATTAGACAACAGCCAACGTCGGCCATTATTTAGCCAACACTAGCTAGAGCTTACTAAGCAGTGGTGATTTGCTAGTAAATACAGTAGGTCATGACACAATCTTTTGCTCATCGCTGTTAACAAATCACAATGGCCTGGACCGAGATATGCTTTCTCTTATAAAATAATGCATGGGGGGGGGGGAGGGGGGGGGGGCATTGTGTTACATCATTTCATGCCAGGTAACCTGGTAACGACACATTTCAAGGCAAGAGGTGATGGTGGACGCGTACGTGGTGTGCGAATCCTCTTGGCTACGTCCCTGGATCGCACTAAAGATGAAATGATAGGGACAAGCAGGCCTGATTCCCACTCCTTTGAGGCTTGTATGGCGCAAATTTTATTTTCTGAAGAACAAAACATCACCGCTGACTACTTGGCTGTCAGCTCCTGCAGAGAAGTGTTGGCGTGTCTGACGTACCGTCTCTCTTTACTCAAGAGAGCCAGGTAGCTGGCGGGCCTTGAGGTCCGCCACATTACTATCTCTCTTGCCATCAGATGCATTGAGAGAACAATCAAGAGTCTTGCATTTAATCTTGCCTTGTCCATTTGTTAAGATAAGTACTAATTGCTTGTGTTGATATATTGGAAGTGACTAGTTACACTACTATATACATCTCCATTGGTTGCTGCGATATCATTAGTCAGTACTTGTCTATACGCTCACACTGCCAATCTCCTTATTCCTTTATAATAATAGCATTAAGTGCCTTCTTACTGTGTTACATGGAGTTAATTTCCAGTTTTCCTCTGTTTGGTGGGCGTGAGTGGTTGAACGTAGCCCATTCAATGAATAGAGTGTGGGTTTTCCTAGTCGGTGGGAGATGTCTTGCTGTAAAAGTGCAGTGATCATGAAGTAAACACCAACAATCACTCTGCATCTGGTTTTGATTTGAGGCAACGTCATGGTGGATGCGATGACTTGGGATGTTATCTTACTTATTTACATTTTATCTTTTGTCTTTTTGCCTGCACCTTCAAGCATGAATTGCATGGCACGTTGTTGAAGGGAACCTGCACGATCGGTGTTCGTGATTATAGTGTGAACACTGTTCTTGATTGTATTTATTTGAATAATTAGTAGAGGGGTTTGTAAGTACCCTTTGTTTTGGAGGAAAATGATTGCATAGGGAATAGGGCAGATTAATTTCTTCATTTCAATTACTGTGTTCGTCTACTCATGGATTTGATGTGTCTGGAGCCAGCTTTAACATAAACCAACTTAATCCAACAGCTGAGAAGTGCGAACAGTTTAAATTTAATGTGAGTCTATACAAAGATGTGATGACTATGCATATGTTACAGATGGGCAGTCCTTGTCGTCCCATGATAGGGCTTGACAGTGTATGGCTAATTCTATGCTCGTTTTTTTTTTTTTCTTCCTTGGGGCCTCATTTTAAAGCATTAGAACTGCAAATTTGGCGAGACTGTAAGAATCTATTATGAAATTGCAGAGAGGGCACAACAAACAAAGGCAGTTTCCCTTGCCTCATTTCTTGTGTGCATGCTGCAGTATCACAATAGATTGTTTTAGAGCATTGTACAATTATTAAGGTCGCATCTTACCGTACTCACTTGTGAACTATGAAGCTGTGTAGCACAGGCCTGTAAAAAATGCAGCCTTGAAGCATGATTGTATTCTATAGAAGAAGCTTGTGTTGATAGACAGTTTTATAAGAAAAGCTACATTCTATTCATGGCAGCACAGGTCATTCTTATCTATAGATGTAAAACATCACTTGCATATGTGACCATTTAACTGTCAACTAAGGACACACGCCATGAAATTTTCTTGAAGCATGCATGATGACAAGTTTATTCTTTTCAGTCGCACTCAGCTGTTTTGTCAGTGTTAAATGAGGCTGTTTGGTCAGTCATCATATATTCACATAGTATTACGCACTAGAGTGAGGCATTATGTTGGGAGCTTGGATGTCTATTTGGGCAGTGGTGATGTCAAACAAAAATCATACAAATCATTCAAAAGTTGTAACACTACTGGCATCTACTTATTTCAAAAGAGGCAGCAGGTTAAAGCCAGTCAGTGGTTCAGAATCACAAATACGAAGTCAGAAATCTGGCTATCTACTAACGCCTATATTACAAATAAAGGCAGCCAATCATTTTTTATATAAATTTACGATTGGGTAAGACTGATTCACAGATGACCCGATTGGTGCTACCACAGTCACCTTTCTGAATATCAAGCATAGACATATTTTTATTACGTACTTACAGCCATAAGCATGTGCAGGGTTCCCCTTCAGGGGGGGCGAGAAGGTTTCGTCAATGTATGGGGCAGACTTTGCCCTCCCCCCCCTTCAGGTGACAGGGGGGGAGGGGCGACCGCCCCCTTGCCCCCCCCCCCCCCGTGCGCGCGCCTATGCTTACAGCTTGGAAATGTCTCCAATTTGTCCATATTTCATTTGTGTGTGTACGAATCTATCTGCTGTTAGCTGATTTGTTTTAAATAAGAAGCTTCAGTTTGCATTATGATTGAAGACATAGAAAATGAACCAAAATATCGAAATTTATTTGGTTTATTTTAATTGGCAAGAGTTTTTAACTATTCTTGCATAGTTGCATCTACTGTTAGTTAACTGCATATATACCAACAAAAATGACATTGCTCAGTAGTACTACTTGCCGTAAATAGCATAATAATTGCATATTACCCACTTTCTGAATTTCAGGAATGCGCAAACACTCACTTCTAAGAGCACTTGGACCATTGGGCTTACTAGACACTAAACAGCCAGCAATAACCAACAGACACTACCTGGGTAATCCCAACCACTATACACAATGGTCTCTGGTACAGCAATGCCTGATGGGACAGCTTTCTAGAGGTTCTGTCTGCGAGGCTTTCGCCAATAACGCTAACAGTTCTCGTTCACGGCTTTTATCGCAGCATCAACCTGACACCGGCGTGAGCATGGACAAGTGGCTGTCCCGGCTTGAAGCGTCGGGGTGGCTGAGTCATATCAAGAGCGTTCTTTCTTGCGCCTGCTTTGTTGCCCAGTGCCTTGACCAGGATGGTGAGCTACAGTGTTGCTTATTATTGCGTTGTGTTACGGTGTAGCTTTGTTACCAACATTTGATCTATCAACAGCATTAAAGGACGCCTAAACTGCCGAGAGGTTAGAATTTCTTTGTGGTGCAACTGTGCAGGAATATACAGTGTACACGTAGCCGTGAGAATTTTTCTAAATGTTGCCGTGAGAGTGGAGCTACACACATTTGATGATCAAAATGCGGCCCTTGCTTGTCTCGCTCTTTCTTACCTTCACGTCACTCCACTCGTTGACTCCTCTCTCCTCGCGGCCGAGTGTTCCTCTTCGCTGTGTGAGGAGGAAAGGCAGGGAGCGCTCGTACTTGCAGGCAAACAGCTTCCTGCTGCTGCTAGCATGACAAAATTCTCTTGGTGACGTCGATACCAAAATGCCCAAAAAGGAGCACGAGATTGTTTCTTTTTATTTCGTGGCACACCCGCGGCACTTAGCGTTGCCACGTTTGGCACTGTTGATCGTGATGGCATGCTTAACTCAATGTGTGTGTTTACATGAAATGTTAAAGAAAAAACATCAGAGGTGGTTTAGGGGCCCCTTAAAGAGTCTGCCCCTTAGGTTCAGATGCTTTAGACAGGCATAGCGCTTAAATCATGCATTAACAGTTGTTGTGCCTGCCGAAAACAACTTGAACAACTGAAAATTCAAACAACTGTCCTGGTATTTTACTGCTAAAAGGAGCCTTGCTTTTCACAAAGGGACGTCACACCAGAGGTGCGTCCGTGTTTCACCAAACGCTCGCCTACAATGTCGTCGATTATGTCACGTGGCTTCAGTATATCACCCAATGCAAGATTAGTCATGCCACACAGCAGTAAAGGAAAAGAAAAGAAATTTACCGACAATTATCATACTGCCTAATGGGAATTCTGAGCGCAGCTGTTTAGCTTGTGCTTCGGTGGCGCGCACTCTCGGGTCTTTTCGGAGACGGTGCTCTGATTCTGCTTTGGCAGCACGCACCTCCGGATTCTGGCATCGGCGTTGAGCCTCTACCTTCGGTGTTGAGCCTCTGCTTGGGCGGCTCGTTTAAGAGGAGCAGCAGACAACGCACTTCCACCAGTTTTGTCGCTCATTGTTCAGAAAGAACTGGCTGAGACCATTTTGCATATAGATACATTGTTTACATTAAGAGAACGCCGTGAGTAGCCTGACTGGCGTGAACAATTTTGTGCAGCCCATTTCACATCAACCACCGCAGACAGAGCACAGCGTGACTGCCTCGCTAACCAGGAGACAGCGGAAGGCAGCGCGTGGGCGCGTTCCACAACAGCCGACGCAAATAGGCCTCCATTCGTGCAGCGCTTTATTTCCATATATAATATCGGTAGATGCCCTCTCCGCATACCTTAGTGATGACGTCATCGGCGACCGCACAACGGCGCGCACTACTGTGGCGCCGTGGGCATCCACCGCGGAACCTGTCGTCTTGCCACTGTCGTTTCCTCCTCCTCGTGCTCTCCTCACTATCGCAGTCTTTCATCCTCCGCTGCGCTCCGTGTTCGCTCTTTCGTCCTCGCTTGCTCTACCACTTACAATGACACAGATGCCGCTCAATGCAGGAACAGGCACCAAAGAGCTGTGCTCTAGAAGGGCAGCGTTTGTTATGTGAACATAAGCTCACACCCTGGGATCGGGGATACGAAACAGCTTCGTTTCTCTCATCTCCTGTAATAAACAGTCAGTTTGAAAAGTTCTTGTAATAGAATGCTTCCAGGCTGGGGCTTCAAGACATTCAACTTTGCTCAAAATTATGAATTGGGCAAGGCAAAAAGTCTAGCCTTATTATTATTTTTTTTACAGCAGCAGCTTTAGCTGAAGGACTCTTCGCTCACATTCACATCACTGTCACCATAGTAGCTCCCTCGTATCAATCATTAATCAAGAAATGAAAGCATGCAGGCCCATTTTAAACCTGTAGAACCTTTCCCTGTTGGAGCTGATGCTATTAAATAATATTCCACCACATGATCAGCTTCAGGATTTGGCTGTTGAGGTGCATTGCCAATTGTTAATGATTGATGTTAAGGAGACAAAGAGAAAAGTTAAGCTGTATAAGTAAAACAAACCTTCTAGTATACTGAAAGAAGCCTCCTGTGTCATCATTACAAGCTGAGAAAGCTAGAAATTATTCAGAAATGAACAGTGGGCACTAGATCACCTTAAAATCATGGATTTTTATGCCATTTACTCTGGCCTTGCTAACTTTGTTATCTGTGAGTATGGATGACATTGTATTTTAGAAGAACCAGACTGGGAAGGTTTCAGCAGCTTTAACAAAGTGGGGAAAATACTTTCAAATTGATGATGTCATGCTGACATCATATACACTCCAGCTGTGAGATTTCATCATGAAACTTAAAACAGTGGAGAAAATGGAAGCTTAATCTTCATTCTTGCCTCTAATAACTGACCAGCTCCAGCGAAATTTGTAAACAGAGCTTTAAAAAAAAATACTGCAGTTTGAAGAGGCCCTGCAGCACTTTTTCAAGTAATCATCGAATTGCTTCATTAAAGGAGTCTGTTGCCTCATGAATCGAATGACGCAAACATTTTTCGAATCTGTCGAGTTTGAGGGGAGTTGCAGAGATTTATTGCATGCTGTAAGCGCTTTCTTTTTCTCTCTCTCGTCCCCACGAGTGCACTGAAGCTAAGCAGGGAGTGATGGCGCAGTGGAAAGAAGTTACTTCAATAATGCATGTTGCTGGGCGAGTCGGTCGTACATGATTAAAACAAGGTGCTGCGCAAAGGAAACAAGGACAAGGAAGTCAACTGTGCCCGTCCTCGTTCACTTCCTTGTCCTTGTTTCCTTTGCGCAGCACCTTGTTTTAATCATGAAAGAGTTACGTCACATGCGGGTCCTGAACTTGAGCACTTTTTCTTTTTTTTTGCTTCGAATATGAGGCTTACTTTCAGTGTGATCCCGAGCGAGCGTGCAGACATGTGGCGGCATCCAGGGGCAGCCGCGGTATCTATGCAGCTCACGATACTCAAATCAGTGGCCGTGGACTTCGGGTTTAAGGCATCATTTGTTGTGAGAAAAACGAGCAATTTCTAGCTGATTTTGAGGATTAATTGTAAATTTCAAGCCGCTTGCTGTGCTATAATGTCAGGCTCACATGTTCTCAGGAGCCTTGACTACCAATCGGCAGTGTTTTCTGACCATGCTCAAAGTGTTGCAGGGCCTTTTTAATGCATCTGTTTCATAAAGCAAGGTGCAAGGTGCGCAGGATCAAGAAAACACAAGCTGGGGTGAGATAATGCAAGCATTTTGTGTTCCGGATGTTCATTTGCCTTCTCATAATTCAATGGGCCTTACTTTCATCAATGGAGATTAGCACGGTAAGGCAGGGCATGTTGCCCCAGCGAGTGTGCAAGTGAACATCGTTAATATCACACGTGTGCTTCTCCAAAAGCAAAGATAAGGGGCCAGCTGGGTCCATGCAAGCTCTGTACATTGTACGCACAGACCTATAATGAGTCTTGCGGATCTGGTCACTGCGTATTGCTTAGATAAAAGGCATCTTGCCAGTGCAGATAGATCTTTTGTGGACTATACTTGAAAATTCACATTTCCTCATGCTCAATTTTCAACTAAATTTTCTGTTTAAATCATTTTTGTTTGCCTTGCAGAACGTTCAGTGGTGATTCACGGGTCGGAAGGCACGGACTCTACCCTGCTGGCGTGCTCCCTGGCTCAGGTGATCCTGGACCCAGACTGCCGAACGATGCGCGGCTTCCAGGCGCTTGTGGAGCGCGAATGGCTTCGTGCGGGACATCCATTTCGTCTGCGCTGCCAGCACGGTGCTTTTGCACCGGCCAGCGTTCGTACCAAGGAGCAGAGCCCCACATTCCTCATATTCCTGGACTGCGTATTCCAGGTAGGAGCTTGACTATTTGCTGGCTTTCACCGACCTGTGTGCAGCATGTGGTATTTTTATGAACATTATTCGACAGTGCCTATGTACTGAGATATTTAAGGAAGTGTTGCATTAGATGGAATTGTAGATATGTACAGTCAACCACAAAAGTTTACAGACCACGCGAGCGCGTGGCCAAGAGCTTCTTCGCGACACTTCCGCTATGTCAGCGGTGATGGACAGGACGCAGTGCCTTATACGCATCCCTCCATTAATCAATGGCCTGTCTGTTTTCTGAATGGATGCAAATATTTTTCGCCTTTCACTTTTTAACGCGACACGCTCTTTGGTAGCCGCGACTACTTGCTTCTTTCTCGAGACCAATCTATCTGCATAACTGTTATCAGTCTCAATCTTTCTCGCAAAATGATATCTGCCCAACGGTCGCCGTTCGAGGCACGCCGTGATATCTTTGATCCTGCTATCAAAGTAAAAGTGTGACGGTCATACTGCAGATAAATGTTTTCACGTGAAAACTGTGAACTAACTCAATGCTGCAGCGCGGCAGTAGAAAATTGAAAGGCCTGTGAATAACAGTAAGACCCATTTCCGGCCCAGGCCTGTGGTTGACGGTAGATGGTGCACCACTAGGTGGCGCGGACAAGCAGTTTGGCACGCGCTTGCGTGGTCCGTAAACTTTTGTGGTTGGCTGTACATGCTCAGCTCTTCCAGGCTATGCTACTCACTGATTTTCTCTCAAATTTTGCAGTGTAGTTTAAAAGTACCACATTGCAGTTATGATGGAATGTGGGCCTTTCACTGTGGTGATGATGGCTGGCACCATCGTTTCGTTTAATTTTCCATTTAAATTTCTTATTCAGGTACACTCATTGGTGTTGAAGCACATTTACGAAGTGCAAGGTTGTCTTGGACTGTTATGAAGTACACTGCATAACTTGTGGCCTAATTTTTAGGTGAACTTTTAGATGAACACCGATTGTGCCGACTATAATGCGGAGTGTAGAAAGGGCTCGGTGTCAGGCCCATTTGTGATTATAGCAGAATGTAACTTTACATTCAGAATTATGCCTTCTGCCTTCTGAAATATGATCATCGAAAACCCTTTTTTTTTTTAATGTATGTTAAAAAATGCTGAGAAGTATTTTCAGAGTTGTAGAAAGTGGACCACCTGTCTATCCCTTGTAAGGGGATGGTACTTAGCAAATATGAAACATGCAAAATTTTTAAAAGGCCATCTTAATATGGCACCAATGTTCCTCCCTAAATAATGAACCTGGCACCATCAACGGTTGTCTTGGGGTCCTGATACAAAGCAGTATCTATGTCCGATAAGGCCTAGTATGATGACATAGCTCATGAAAACAAGCAAACAAGGGGGCTGCAAACATTTCTCGATTTCATTTGCATATAGGCAGCCACAGTGATTGCAGGTACTGAATGGGCCAATATATCTTGACATTGAAGATCCGCTTCCTGGGTACTAAAACTAAGATTGGTTGGTACAGATAATTGATATTGGAGAAGTCCTTTCTGTGGGCACATCTCACTGGCGTCTTTGACTTGATAGTTGTGGCTGCATGCTCCTTTTGTTGAAGTGACCAGGCGATCTCGAAGCTGAGCAAGCTCTTCTTCAACCGCATGCCGTATTGCCGAGGAAATGTGCTGGACCGTGGGGGTCACAATATGTAGTAATCATCCTTGCGGCATTCTCGGGATTGTCAAGATATATTCTAGGGTTTATGAAGTTCAAATGTTTCATTAGTGTAATGAAACGACAACTAAGAAAAGTCAAGTCGGTACTAGGTATTCCTCGAGAGAGGCAGTGATGTTCCGTCCTGGACAAAAGAATTCCCTTTCCGAGGCCCGAAAATTCCCTATTTCCGGCATTTTTCCCCGCATACATCGCCACAAATCCCCGCATATTTCCCTGCACAAAAAAAAGTTTTTATATATATATATATATATATATATATATATATATATATATATATATATATATATATATATATATATATATAGTGTTTGACGTGTTTCAGGCTCTTCCCATCGCTTTCTGTTCTTTCCTGCCCAACTCAAAGCATCGCCTCTGAGATCGGCTTTTAATACTACGAACGAGCTACCTTGGAGCTCGCTTTAAGCGTTATGCGATGCGGAAGGAATGCTGTACATGCTCATGCACATGGCCACTGCATAAGAAGAAACGTTTATTCTTGTTGTTATGATGCGTAATATTTGCTTTTTGATTGACAATGTTCATAAGTATGAACAGATTCACCAGATCAAGATGGGCGGGCTTTGAGCACGGGCTTAAACTTTCGCCGGGCAGCTGAATCGCTGGCCACACAAACCAGCAGTCAGTCAAATCAATGTCATCAATGTTTCTGCGTTGAATTATCTCAAGAAAGACTATGGTCTTTAAAAACGAACCTTAGAGGCTGTGGTTTGGCGCGCTACATGCTCCAGAAACGATTGCGACATGCGAAAGCCTCATGTCCACAGTCTTTTGATCGTTATAAAAAAAAATTTCGCCACCCCACAAAATTCCCTGCAATATCGCGAAGATTCCCTTTTTCCCTTTCGTCCAAAATGACTGTCGAAAATTCCCTGAAAAAGGGAAAATTCCCTGCACGGAACATCACTGGAGAGAGGGACGGAGAATGTTCTCGAAATTCGAGGGAACTGAATCTCTCAAAGCTTAGCAGATCACTGCTCTGCAGCAGACTTCTGGAAAAGCAACATTCTCGACATGAGCACGTTTTCTCTAGTCGACTGTCATTCATAGTGGCTCTATAAATTTTTTTCTTTCAGATTCACCAGCAGTTTGCCTGCTCGTTTGAATTCAACGAGCAGTTCCTTATTATGCTGTTTGAACACAGCTACTGTTCTTCATTTGGTGAGTGTTCTACTTCCATCGTAAAATTAAATTTTTTTTTTGCCCTCTGCATTAGGGAATGTTACAAACCTTCTGCAACTTACATGCAGGCACGTTTCTGGCCAACTCCATGAAGGAAAGAAAAGAGCTCAAGCTGCCGCAGAAGACGTACTCTCTGTGGTAGGCTTACTTTTTTTGTCATGCCTGTCATGTTCTGGTGGCAAGTTTGATTTTCCCAGTGATTGTTGATAGGGGTAAAACACCGAAATTCTTGGTGTGCTCAGGCCTGTCTTCACATTGAAAATCCTGGGCAGCCCTCCACTACGACATGTAGCTTGGCTACTGCACTGATTAGCAACATTAAACACCACGCACCAAACCATCAGCAGCTGGTTACAAGTAGCAGTTGCGTAGTCATTTGCAAGTAGGAATGTACTGTCTGTTGTGACTTTGGTCCATTTTATTGTTTCCGTTACAGCCTATAGCTGCATGTAAAAATATATTAGATTACAACCAAGTGCCGCCTGCAAAAATTTCACCATGTCCTTCTTGCTTTACTTTGTTTATTGGTGGTCGAAGGTAAAAAAAATATTGTGGGACCCTTAAGCTTCGCCTTTAAGAGTTGAACACGATAGCGATATCCTGTCCTGAGTGCGTACTTCAACCACTTAGTGCATACTTGCTATGCACCCACTACGTGGTGTTAAGGGAATACACGCAGTAAGGTGTGTGCCTTTTGTAATGGGTGGCCGGCTTTGAACTACGAAGTCGTTATGATAGTCACATGTTCTGACGCCCGATGGCAATGTACGCTTGTACCAAGCAATATTACTGGGATATTACATGTTATATTGCAACGCCTAAGTAAAGGACGCTTGCATTTGCGAAGCATGAAAGTTATTTTCACTGCGTTTCCAAGCAGAGGAAGTTATTTTCACTGTATTTCCAAGCAGAGGCATGGCTGTGTGGTAGAACACCTGCTTGCCACGCAGACGGCCTGGGTTCGATCCTCACTCAGACCCGGAAATTTTTATTATTTTTTTTTATTTGCATCTTTCTCGATTTTTCTGTCACGGACAAGATGATAGTTTTTCGCTCACAACCGAGGACGCCGACACCGACGCCGATGCCGGAATTTCCGCGAAATGAGCTCTTTAACGCTATTGCGTTAAAACTTTATTTGCTGAGACAGTCCATAAGGAAAACACTGTAATAGTGGTTGTACATCAAACCTTTGTGGTCCAAAACCTGTACCCAGCTTCCGTCCGTTCTGGTCTGCAACTAAAAAAAAGCAAAGCTCAAGTAAAAAAGTTTGCTTCCTCTTTTAGAGATGGCACATAATGCAGTGAAAATACACGCACATGAATCAGCCACGAAAGAGTTTGTCCAGCAGCACCCGACAATGGACTGCTGTGGCCGTGTTTCATTGTTGGTAGGGGCACTAAAACAGACCACAAAGGGTCAAGAGGCTTCAAGTTGTAGCTCCCTGCACAAGATTGCACAGGGTAGCTCAGGAATGGAGGCTAAAGGGCCATTTTCTGCATATGGCTCTATAAGTCCTAACATGTCCAAAAAAAAGCGTATAGCACAAATATTTAGTGTAAGCGAATTAATTATATCCAGGGTATATACGGTACCTAGGCAACTGTAGGCCCTCTTCTTAAGGTAAAGATATAGATTTGGATTACAAAACGTCTTTTCATTTGGTTTGCTTCTTTCAGGTCTTACGTAAACTCGCCAGACATGCTGGCTGAGCTTACCAATCCAATGTACGACCACAACAACCAGGTGATCTGGCCATCAGTGGCCCCTCAAAGCTTGGTGAGTGTTGTTCAGGACCTTTCTTCTACAAGCATTTGCACTGTTTTTTAGTAGTGGAAATGGGCCAGATCCTCACTGTTAATGTGAAATTAGTAAGATGAAAATGATATCATGCCGGCCATACTGACCATAAGGACTTATACTGTAAATGTGAAGTTGTACGAATAGTTCCAGATTTGATGTAGGTTTACACCCAGAAGTTGTAATGGTAGATACTGTTTCGTAGAAGCCACCTCAGAACTAAAGCAGGTGCACTGCAAAATATGCAGAGTGAGGCTTTATTAACCACACCACCAGCATAGCTTCTGCACTATTGCCTGTTCAGCACGAAATGTACCATGATGACACACTCACTTATGCAGTGAGGTGGTTGACAGGCCTCAAATGTAGAGCCTTTCCATGAGGCTTCCCAAGACATTTGCGTTTTGACCCATTGTGTGTGCTGTTTTCGACTTGGTGGAAAGAGCTCGTGTTTTTCCTTTCTAGGTTTTATGGCCAGCTCTGTTCTTACGGTGGGTATATGACCAGAAACCCCAGAAGGAAGCATGGGACATGGTACTGGAAATCCGAAACAGAGATAAGGAACTACGGTCTAAAGCAGTAAGGCTACGCAGGTAGGATGTCTCACGATTTAGAACCTTCATCTGTGGAGTTGAGAAGTGGTGAAGGGTGCATGTGGGTCTTCAGGTTGACTATATTTCTTGTAACATGCAGCTACTGGCCATATGAAGAACTTTTGCTTTTCTTTGCTGCACAGTTGTATTTGCTTTGTTGTGCACTTGTAATCCTTTGCGTTCACAGTGTTACCTTTCCTTGGCAATGCACTTTTTTGAACTTCGTGATGCTAATGTGCGAGGCCTAGCCATCCCCAAGACCTAGATCAGAAAGAATGACGTCCCGACAACGACCGGATATTCCTTGTGCGAAACTTCGGTGATGGATCCCATGTTGACGCCGACTTCTCCTCGCGACGCTGCCGGCCAGTGATCTCTCACGTTTTCCGACACTGGACCGGATCATGGAGGCCCTGTTTGAAAAGGCAGCGTCAAGTGCGAAAGACCGTCACGGAAGCCATCGCAAGGATCGAAAGGCTTCTGCATGTGGAGCGCCCATCACTACGTGAGTTACAGGATCTTCATAGCATTTTGATTGACCAGTACGATGAGCTCAGAAGAATCAACAAAGAAGTATAGGGAGGATACAGTTGACGATCATTTGGAAGCAGAGATGGAGGAAGCAGACGTTTATGTTCACCAGATTATTTGAGCGAAGGTGAGAGCAGAATATAAGATCGCAGACACATTGAATGCTCAACAGGCTCACTTGGACTCAATAAGACAACGTATTAGAAGTACAGAGGCAAATACTCTCTCCGACTGTCACCACAATCCAGCAATCACGTCTTCAATAGCAATCCTGTCACACAGGAGCTAGACGAGTCGACCTCACGACAAATTGCTGTATTTGCGGGAAGCCAGGCAATCAGCACTACTACTGCAGAAGAGACCATCTGAGAAACCCGCATGGAACAACAACCGCTTTTTCAAAATACCTGGTCCACACATTTAGAGCGCTCATCGGCTTGCACTGCGCATGAAGCCTAATGAAAAGACATATGTAACAACTCAGCTGTTAGTGGTGGAAGACATTCCTATGATCGGAAAGTGGGAAGCTTCTGAAGATCCTAAAGGCGATACACCAGATTTTGAAGATGAATGCACGCCGAAGACGACAGCTCCAGACCTAATAATGTCACCGCCACCACGCGTGCAAGTGCCTGGAGGAAGCAAGGCAAGGCCAGTTCATTACGCGAATAGAAACGGAAGAAAGCCCAAGGAAACACAGCAAGCCCCTTGTACTGATGATAGCCTCTGCTCTTCGAGCAAGCTGCTGACATCAAGGTTGAAGGGAATGCGGATAAGACAGTTTATTTTTTCCTAAGATGTAAAGCACCAAGACAGCGTCAACACCACATATGAGACAGCCTAGACAAAAGCAAAGGAAGAAGGCTGATGCTTTCAAGGTGAACGCAGCCGAGACGAAGAAATCGAGAAAATTTCTCAGAAATATCTACTGCAGGCCCTCGTGGACGAGTCTGCGTAACGGATGTTTATGGCAACGGAAACTGATCATCGAAAGCACAAGTTCACCAAAGGCGACGCATTCAAAGGCACGAGCATGGCACAAGCTTCGGCTGCACCGCTGGAAAAGCAGGCGTGAGAGGAAACCCGGATTGTTCCCACATGGATTGACCTGGACTTGATACAAGTACTCACAAACAAACAGCGTGTGCGTAGAACCCGGGTGTATTAGTGTTCTTCGTCTGCAGGCGTCACTGTGGGGGGGCGCGGAGGATGTTAAAAACTGTAGAAGACGAGGAGTGGTGATGTCATCATTAAGATCAGAGCGGTGTGTTGGAATAAAGAAGAGGTCAGCGGCAGGCTTCACCATGGGGACGGCGTCTCGTCCTTTTCTCTACATGTGTAAAGAAATGAGACCGACGCCACGGCTGCCCCATCTTCTTCCCTTTAATGGAACACCTTAATCCCCATGATGATGATGATACCTATACCCTCGATGCGGCAGTCGTTTTCTTCTATATTCAACATATTCCCGCCCGCGCCAAATGAACGCGCTGAGTCGAAAGAGCATTTTCAGCCCTTAGAATCTTCAACTGGCTTGAATCGAGTTCAGTAGTTAGTGGTTCAGATGGTCGCTAATGTTGCTACAGTTATTAGGGCATTCCCTGCGATACGTCTGCTGGCGATGTCCAGCTTTCACTTCTCTTCTCGCTCTTAAAGCCTCCTGGGCAGACACTACCAAAGGGACTCGGCATCCTGGCCTTGCGAATCTTGTATGCACCGTCATAGTGAAGTTTCGTCAGGCAGACAGATACACAGTTGATGGATTCGAGGGCCAGGCTTGCATGATCGGGATTCGGCATATTAATGACTTATACGGTCTTAAGAGTCTTGAAGTCGCCTTCGTCAGGGTTGTTTACAGCTGCACTTCATGTTCTGACTGCTTCGAAGGCTGCACCTGCAAAACGGGTGTCGGGACAAAATTTCGTCGCGCTGGCCCCACGAGTCTCGAAGGTGTCATTGACGAGAAAATCTTGAGATGGCCAGAGATATACTGCCGTTGACTAGTCGGTGGGCTTTCGGATTTTCCTCTCTAGGTGCACGTTCAGGCCGTCGTCGTGAAGGGCGAGTCAGTACGGAGCCAAAGTAGATGTGAGGGCTTCCGTCTCGCGAGCCTGCAGATGAAGCCGGCACTCACGTGGCTGCACTGTCAAGACGTACGTCGTTGACCTCCATGGACTGTGTTGCGAACATCGGGCCGTCGTCGTGAAGGGCGCAGTTAGTACTGAGCCGAAGTAGATGTAAGGGCTTCCATCTCGCGAGCCTGCAGGCGAAGCCGGCACTCACGTGGCTGCGCTGTCAAGATGCACATTGTTGACCTCCATGGACTGTGTTGCGAACGACGGGCCGTCGTCGTGAAGGGCAGTCAGTACGGAGACGAAGTAGACTAGAGGCTCCCGTCTTGCGAGCCTCCAGACGACGCCTGCATTCACGTCAGTCCATGGGTGCTCCTAGTGGTCTCAGTTCCGGCTGGAGCCGTGGTCCCGGATTTCACAGCACCAAAAGGTAGAGAAAAGGACGAGACGCCGTCCCCATGGTGAAGCCAGCCGCTGACCTCTTCTTTATTCCAACACACTGCTCTGATCTTAATGATGATATCGCCACTCCTCGTCTTCTACAGTTTTTAACATCCTCCGCGCCCCCACAGTGACGCCTGCAGATGAGGAACACTAATGCACCCATGGTTCTAAGCACACGCTGTTGGTTCATGAGTACTTGTATCAAGTCCAGGTCAGTCCATGTGGGACAATCCAGGGTTTCCTCCCGCGCCTGCTTTTCCAGCGGTGCTTCCGACGCTTGTGCCTCAATGAGCAATTCACTGCGGTTGAAACGTCTTTTGGGTGGACTGTTCAGGGAAGAAGCTCTCCTTACGAGGCTACAGCAACTTGTGCCCTCCTCATGTCGGCTCGCATTGAGTGCGACGAATCGGTTATGTGGTGCCTCGACACAATCAGGTATTGACAGCCAGATGCCAAGTAAAGCAGAAGACCACCTAGATCTCGAAATGTTTGAGAATTGTCTGAGCAGGACCGTTATCAAGAGCGTTTGATGATTTAGGAGCCTGCTATCCCTGCCGGCAGCGATAACAGATAGTCTGCAGCATGTCGACAAACACTGCAGCTGAACCAATTCGAAGGGGAACAACATGGAATCTGGTGGCACAGCCTGCAGAAACGTGGAGCCCCGCCTCATAATCCATTGAATCGGGTCTGTTTCGGCTGTGGTCAAGGGACAATGACAAGCAAGAACGAGGAGCCTCCCCAGCAATCATTTGAAGCGCCAAGTCACGGACAGCTGTTACACTATTGGGCAGGCGAAGATGAGCCAATGGAACATTTCGACAGCATTCCAAGGTGGAGTAAAGAACCGTGCAATGAGGATTAACTGATAGCCAGTCTCAAAGATCCAGTAAGAGTCGAACAAGCGGTGGAAACTCTGCTGGGATTGATAATATTGAAGAAGCTGAACAGGTTTCTGCCAGTGGCCAACTGGTGATGCTTGCAAAAGAGAACCTGACTGTTTGCACACCAGGAATGATGACTCCTTCGGTATGCTGGTCGGTGGAGCCAACAGTCCTGCTGTGCCTGTGGTGTCTTCGTCATCGGACGCACGACCAGGATGTCAGACTTTTGTTCCACTCAGATTTGCAGAACTGGACGATGTTATGACCAAACAAGTGGATGATCGTCTAGAAAAGGAAGTGAAAGCATTGTTTCTGCCTCCAGAGGCGAAGTGTAGTGTACCGAAAAACGAAGTCGAAGCAATACCACCACCTACGCGAACCTACTGCGCAAACATCTCAACGAGCATATTCCTACAGAGCAGTGGGAGAGCGAGGCACAGGGACTCGCCACTGACGTAATGAACCCATCAGAACAAGCGTCTATCTCAAGCAACCTTCTCCAACTTCGGGATTTCACAGGGTTCGGGCCACAGCAAGAGATGTCGCTGCAGGTATCCAGGCACTTCATGGAGAAGACTCTAAAATGCTGCAGTAAACCATCTACAGGAGAACCTAAGTGCGGAGTACACCAGAAATGCCACACCAAGATGGAAACGACGGAGATGGAAGCGCGCACTTCATTTACATGTTCGGATCAGCAGGCTTCATTACAGATTGGTGAGAGAGAAAGAGGAAGTGACGGGGATTTCGGAGCTGGCACTTGCGTAGTAAACACGTCTTCCAGTTCTATGACCACGGGTCCTCGTTTACTATACCAACAGATTGCCAAGGGAAGTATAGGGGATGTTATTTGTAGTAATTACGGTATGATATAAATGTCCCTGCCAGCGGCAAGGTGCCTTTTTGTTCACTTTAATTTCTTCACATGTATATCATAATTATTGCAATTAATGTCCCCTATACTTTCCTTGGCTTGATTATCTGTTGGTTCTCATTAAGGTTGTGTCTAACAAAGAAAAACTAGCTTTTAAACTCCACTCCTTTTGTTCTCAGTGTGGAAATATGTATTGTGATCTTCATTCCGTAGCGTTCGTACATGGACAGTGTACCTAGCCCCGTCCTTGTTTCGAAAATTGCAGGTTTAGTTGTATTCAAAAAAAACAGCACAGCGGGCACAGTCAAAGAAAGCAACAGTGGTTTGTATGGCAAGCAGTGGCTATTGGGGCATGCATACAGCTTATATTGTATGTGCATCACACACCAATGAAGGAAGCCTTGAAACGTCCTTTATTAGTTCTTGCAACGCCTCCTCTATTTTATCAATGCCAGCCAAATGCGCCCGTTCCAGCCGTTCACCACCCTCTCCTCTAGGCCCTTTCCTACTCTCGCCCATCGCCTAGCCTTCGCCTGTGCTTTGCGTTCATAGGGGAGAGCACCCGTCATGTAGTGCCTCACGACGGAAATCATATGAAGTATTTTTCGTTCAGTTGTGTGCAGATCCATGGGGGCGGCGTCTTGCTTCCCTCATGTTCACTATGTTGGCGGTCACGCTGGCTCTGTAAGAGACACGGTGTTTTTAGATAGCGCGTCTCCATTCGTGGCGCTATGCGGGCAACCAATGGGGACGCGTCACAGCGACGCTAGGCCACCATAGCGACACTGCAGAGCATGCGCTGCCTTTATGAGGTGCCTCACCAGTGCTGTGAGGCGGCGACGGCGGCATTGCTTCGAGCTACAAAGAAGGAGCACGAAGGAACGGAGTGGACAGACGCATGATATTGGAGGCGAAACACGTCTATCGCATCTCCGTGCGAAAGCGCTCGGACGCACTTGTCACGCAAGCAGCCCTACCCTACATGTGGACGTCGCATCACGACCACTCCCTGAACTAAGAGGCGGACCGGTGGCTCCCACATTGAGGGGCGAGCGTTTGCACTAGGGTTGCCACCTGTCCGGTTTTGGAGCCGGCCTGGCCGGATTTTTTAAACAGCAGGCCGGTTGCCGGTTCGCACCCGCCGTCATTGGCCGGTTTTTTCAGAGCAGTAAACGAAGCGTCATTGTAATCACGGGTATTTTTATGCCAGCAATTAGACTGGTAGGTTAGCTCAGTGTGCCGTTTTTGTTTGTACATCAGGTTTCTTTGGCTCAAGGAAAGCAATGTTACAATAAATATCACTGCATGCCAAACACCCGACATGGCGTCTATTGTTCAACATTAATTAAATCTCATGATAGCTCATCTCCCCCCCTTCCCTCCGTCGAAGGGCCGGTTTTTTGTTCGAGAAAAGGTAAGCCCTAGTTTGCACTGGCATTGAATAAAATGGAGGAGGCGTTGGTTCTTGTCATCGCGGATGGTGTGGTGCGCAGGCATGGAAGTGGTGCCTTTGTGGACATATTGGTAACCTGGCAAATGTTTCAAGAGAACTGTGCAGTAGTAATAGCTGTAGTACATTGCCAAAGTTATTTTGGGAAAGGGACAAGTGTGATTACGTGTAACACATGCCTTGTGACCTCTTGACACTACGAAGAACACGCTTATTATATGTACGTATAGGCTGTCACATTGACTGGAACACAGCGTGCATTCATGGGGGATAAAGTAGCACTGTACTATTGTGAGGCCCTATGCTTCTACATAGAATCGTTGGTTTGATTTTTAGCATATATACCTTATGTTGGAATGAGAGAAATGTTGATGCAGTTTCTTTCGCACGTGTACACTACCGTTTATGTGCTTACGCATTTACTGCAAACAACTCGCATGTGAGGCCAGGGTATTTTTTCTCTGTTTTTCATAGGCAAGTTGTTTATCTTTTTCTTTCTTACCCCAGCAGTGAAGTGCTCATTCTCCCATCAACATACGTTCCCTTCCACTTCCTTTTCCGTTGTGCAGACAACTGCTAGAGCTGGAGGACGAGGCCGTCGTCCAGGGTGTCCTGCAAGACTCTCTCAGCCTGCTCGAATGACATCCAAGGAGGGGCTCGGTGCCCTCTTCGCAGCGGGGCAGCACCAGCACCGTGGAGGACGTGGGACCCAGCCACCAGCAGATATCGGCACTAGCTCAAGAAACCGCCAGCATCGGCAGCCGGTCTTCTTTCTCTCACATGTCGTCCTTAGGTTCGCCCCAGTCCTCGCTGTCGTCGTCGCCGGCTACCGCTTCGTCCGGCACTCCCTCGCACGTGCGTAGACTCCTCCGCAGCCTGCTGCATCTGAGCTTAGACAGCCACGCGGGAAGCCGCGTTGCCCCGGACTTTGGAGCTGCGTCGTTTGACGAGCTTACCTTCAAGCGTGGCGGCGACGATTGACGTATTTTTCTCTAATTTGAGTTTATTTTGTGAAGAACACTTGTGGATGTTGCCAATGCTGGTCATCCTCGTTGCGTCTGCTGTTGCCTCACTTACACTGGAGTGCATCTACCGATCATTTCCCATCAGCAATTCATGCCTGTCTCACTTAATTTTCGAAACTAGGAGCAGATTTAAATCGCTGGAGGTTTGAGATTATGAGGCAGAATATTTCAGCCGAGGTGTTTAGATTGCATTGAGAACGTAACCACAAACGTGTCTCTATGGTACATTTTGTGGGAGTTCTTAATTCATTAGTGACGTAGTGTTCTCAGCATTTTTTGCCGTTTCGTAAGGTTTGCTTATTTCTCATTTATGTAATTTCGAAAATCAAAAGGATAACTCCACCTCGCTGAATTTTGTGTTGTACTATAATCGCATTGTGATAAACACAGCTATACACCTTTATGCATTGCGTTTGTGTCATTGCTACAGTATTCTGTTCTTAGATCCCAATAACTGGCTACATGACGTAGGTCACAGTGCAGTACGCATACTGCATGTAAGAAAACCATTGTCTAAAGCCTTACCTTACAATGTTCGTTCAAGGTTGTCCGAGGCTTTAGTTTTTTTACAACAGGAAAGAAATGTACCATAGTTATGCATCTAAGTCAATGTTTCGAAACATACTACCGCAGAATCTCGAGCAAGCACCCCCTACCCAAAAAAGTGCCCCTTCCCCTTTTTGGGAGATTTGAAATATGAGCCAATGACCGAGCAAGTGCCCCCCGCCTCCGTCCCCTCCCCTTCCGCGATTTTTTTTTTCTACCTATCCTCCGCTAAAGATTCCTGCAGCTGTGCTTCCTGGGAACCCAAATCCTGACAGTCTTTATATGTGTGCACGATTTCTTAGTACTTCAGTATGGTGCCTCTGGGTTGCGTTCTGAGTTGTCACATATTGTCGGAACATTTGAAGAAAGTCTTGCTTGACCCTCTTGTCATAGCACATGAAATTTCACCCGAGGACTCCCTGTCGTTCAGTAAAAACCGTAAATGACCGAGCATTCTGTAAAGCATTTTATTAGAAGCACAGGCGTGCATTCTTCTGCCACCATCTTGGAATTTTGGTCCGGCACCGAGCGAGGACCCCCCCTCCATATCTTGTCTTATCTTTCACTGAAGGTAAGGGGGGGAGGGGTGTTCAGGATTTTACGGTACTATATCCCATGCACGTTTTGCCACTGTTGCCATTGCATTTGCTGTTTCCTGATTAAAATGTCATCAAGGGGATGCGGATGCTGTTGCAGCCTGCACCCTTTCACTAAACTACTGAGATAACATGTATGCATGGGCGTCGGCAGGGGGGTGCAAAGGGGGCACTTGCCCCCCATCAAGCCAAGCCAGCACTGGTCATAGAGCCTCACCAGGACTCCCCCGCTCCTTCCGCGCTGCGATGCAACACGGGTTTGCCCCCCTCAAGATCAAATGCTGCCGACACCCGTGCATGTATGCCGGTGTTTGTAACATAGTTCTTCACAGTGTGCCTGTATTATATAAAGTATTGTGGCTGTGTTGGCAATCTTTCTAGAATTTTGCTTTTCGACAACCTTGTGCACTGATAATGGCTATGTCATCATCATCAAAAATCACATTTAATTTTAATCCTTATCGGGATTTCATGGCATATTCAGAGCGGTGATGCGTCATGGCTGTACACATGCTTCTTATGTGTGTCTACCCTAGTGGATGCGTAGCAACAGGCCTAGTTAGTGAATGCCAAAGGTAGTTCTATCAATGTGCACTCTTGCATACATTGGCTCAGAGACACGGAAACAGAGAATCATTCTCACAAAGTTTGTTGTCTCGTGTGTTAAAGGGACGCTAAAGAGAAAAATTATTTCTCCCGTATTAGTAAGTTACACTTCCTCAACATCAACAACACTACTCATGTCACATGAAGGTTCTTGGTGCAAAACAAAAAGAAGAGTGACACCTTGGAAGTTCCTGGGTCGGTTCGCACTCATGCAATCGATTTTGCATGCATATCATGGGTTTTATATAATTATCGGTATAAGATAGATTATAATGTGTTTCCAGGGAACCATATACCTAACTTGGCAAGTTTCTGTAAGTTTCATTGAACCAATGTTTACAAAAATACTTTCAAATAGTTATGCAACACTCGCATGCGAGCATCGGAATTTCGGTTGACCATGGAAGGTTGACCTTCAGTTTTTCTTGTAATATTGAGACCAAGAGTGTTAAATTAACAATAATAGAAGTTTCAAAGGATAATTTATTAATCTTACTTTACACAATAGCGTCCATTCAAGCTAATCTATACACATAATTCGTGGCATTGATGTAATGATAAGCTAAGTTCATTTACATTTGTTGTGTGATTGTCTCAATGTCCATTTCTCGAAGAATAGCTATGGCTTGGATGATGCACATGATGCGTGTGTTTTTGGCAGTATGCATATCACGTATGCGCAGGGCTTAAGATTAAACACTGTGTACCAGCTATCGCTGGTAGTTATAATAGAGGCTGTAATCTGGGATTGAACTGTTGAGATTATGCCTGATGCTGAGCATATTCGTGCCTGCGTTGGTTGCAGATCTTGAGTCGGTTGTGATACCACCGTCGTGTTTATAAGCTAAGCTTTCTTTTAATCCTTCAACTTGGGCGTCTTTGTATAAGTGTAACTCCACACTTTTTCTACATGGTGCTGTACCAAGCACACTTTTTCTAATAAGCTCAATAGTGGAGTCACAGTGCCATTTATTTACCACACTTTTTAAGTCGGTGCGAAACCTGGTCGTACTTAGCATTTTTGCATTACTTGTGTATTATGGTATTTCATTGTTTGCGCGTTTGTTCTCCTTCAAGCTGTGCTCTTATTTTCGTATGCCCATTTATGGTTTTTTGAAATGCTGTGTGCACCTTGCAATCTTATCCTTGCCTTTTTTCTGTAAGTCATGAATCCATTGTTTGTTGTGCTTTGAATCGGTACATGGCTTCGCTGCTACGTGTGCTTCAAGCTCTGCGCCAACCTGCTTGCTGTAACCCTGCTTTTTTGCTGCACTGTGTCGATGTACATAGTACAGTAGGGCCTCACTATATTGAATTACAAATTGGTAATGGCAAAGCAACTGTAAAATTGTCTTGCTGGTGTTAGGTCATTGCAAACATAACCATATAACAAATGTTGGATTCATAATGACTGCATTCTTCGGTGTCACATGCAGGTTTGTAGTACGAAGAAATTTGGATCTATTATGGCTTGATGTTTGCTGTATTAGTATTCCAATTCAAAGGATTTCCTACTACCCTGCGTGTTTTCACTTGCTCACAATTAATTATGCATGGGTGGTGTGCTAATGCATACCGCCCATGCATAATAGAGTAAAAGTATGAACCACTCGGTGAACGCTTCAAAAGGAGTTTCTGTCATGCCCTCTGTCCATAGGATGTAGAAATATGGTGGACAGTGTCAACTATCTGCTATTACCACTGAGTAAAGAATTTAGACATTGTGACCCGCACGTTTTAAAGGACGTTCAGTTGCTGCACAAAAGCGAAATAATCCAGTCTGTTTCTACAGATTTTTTTTATCCCTGTGTAGGAAACCCTTGAAATTTGAAGTACAAATTGTGCTTGATACTAAGGAACGAAAATGCTTAGGCATATGTCTCAATTTGTATAAAGGGGCAATGAATGCCTTGCACATCCAGTCATAACAATGTATTAAAGTTGTGATGCGTAACTTGACGTATTCGCTTAGTGTGTTCTGCGACGAAAGGCAAGAAGTTGGCGGAAGACAGTGTGTCTTTGTCTCCCTTTGTCTCTTGTTGTCTTTTTGCATCTAACCTTTGAGAACATATTAACATCTGTTTTCTGGCTGGCATGTTTTCGGAAGACTATTTGTGGTTGAACGATAGAAAAAGAGTAGAAGGAAGGAATCAAATCAGGTTCCCAGTCCATTCTTATCTACTACTTGCTCTATTTTTACGCTACCATGTGTCGCTCAGTGCAGTCATTACAGGCCTACACCCAACCAAGACGGGTAATTGTCAGCTGTGTAAATTGCTAGTCCTAAAAGAGATACCAATGTCATGTGGCCTTATAAGCCATATATTGCCTCTCGGTGTATTCGATTTGTTGTGGCTTTGACGCTGTGTGCGCTTGTGGGTTAAGCCATTTCAGGGACCCTGCCATTTAAATATTGTGGTGTGCGTAAAATATCTTGTACAGATGTTGAAAGCTGTTTGCATTGTATCATTTTTTCTGTTGTAAAGGCAGGCTTTGTATGCCCAATAACTTGCAAGCAGGTTAAGGGTGGTCTTGGTACAGAGGTCAGTACCTATGTGTTTACATCTAATCCTTACAGGCTTTTTGGCACACTTTTGACTTGCGGAACAGGCCACTGAAAAGGGTTTGCCCGAAATGCCTGGCCTGAGTGATAATCACGAACTGTGCGAGTTTGCACACGAGATTTTTCACTGCTTGTGGAAATAACTAGTCACTGGTATGTACTTGCATTCACTGCTACATTTATATTGTGACTTTTGTAAATGAACTGAATATCCTTCTTTTCTTTTAATAGGTGCATGTTTGCACAGGCCAACACACTCAAGCACTCCTGAAGATTTGGTGTCCGAAATGTTGTTGTTTTGTGTTACTCGATATTTGTTGCTTGCAAATGTTGGAATCACCATATTAAACAGCTTACTGACCAGATATATATTACCTCAGGTATTTTTTGTTCTTGTGTGTTACTTTACCAGGTATATATTACAGACATTCACCAACCTCAACCCCAAATGGTGATTTTTCGAGCACATACAGATTCTTTGTTACTTCGTGCAATGACCGACCACTTCATGCGACTAATGAACATTCCGAGGTAAACATTCACACTCATTTTATCTACTTACGTTTTGCACCTCAAACATTTGCGGAATTCAATTCAGCCTATACTATGGCTCTGACGTTCTGCTAGGCATGGGGTGACGGTATTGATGTTACCTGCAGCAGCATTTTCTTATTGGCAGGACCCAAATGCAAAAACTCTTTTGTGCCTTGTTCTGTTTGCGCATGGAAGGATACCAAATGGCCAAAATTATAATGTGGATTCTTCCACTGCTGCATTCACTATAATGCTCACTGAGCCGCTGCAGGACATGAAAGGGACCCCAAAGAGAAAAAATATTTTTGTTGTGTATTAGTGAATTGCTCTTTCATGATACCAAAAGCAGCACGCTTGCTGCGAGACGACTCTTGGTAAGCGAGAAAACGTGGGTGGCGACGCCACCTTGAATGTCGTGCACCAGTTGCCGTGATGTCATAGATTTTGACGACATCTATTTGGGCCTGCGTAGTTCCTAATCTGTAAAAATGAAGCACATTGTCTTCAGAGAGAGCCAGAGACTTACCATGTTTTGGGAACTTTCATTCAGCCAATGTGACCGAAGTACGAAAAAAAAAAACCTTCAAAACCCGTGACGTCACCATCTGAGATCACAGTGGGAAATTTAAAAGTGAAATTGCTAAACATGCTAATTCTGGCGCAAAGCTAAAAACATGAAAAAAAAGACGGTAGGAGCGCCAAGCTACGAACCGTTTATTGCCGGCAAAGGCTGAAAATCAAGAAAGCTCCCACGCATGCTAAGTGGCGTGAAAGTGTGACGTCAACATGTCGACACGTTCGCTGGCAATACATAGTTTGTAGTTTGGCGCTCCTCTGTCTCTTTCCTCCGTCTTTTTTCATGTTTTTAGCTTTGCGCCAGAATTAACATGTTTAGCAAACTCGGGCACCAACTACCCCAAGAACAAGTTCTTAAAAGTGAAACTACCGACATTGACTTTCTCATTTATTAATGAACCTATGGTGGGAAAATTAACCACACTAGAGTTTTCAGAGTATAATTTATCACTCTGAACTACCTTATTGTTTCACTTTAGTGTCGCTTTAAACACTGTGGTCTGGCCACTTTCTATTCAACTGCGGTTGCACTTTGAAATATTATTCATCAAGGCTTCTGTAGTTTACCCACTTTTTCGTCAAAGCCGTGGTCGCAATGACGTGTGTATAAAGGCATGTGCGATCGATTCGCGATTTCAGTTCACTTTCCACGTCGATGCGATGCGTGTTGTTTATGGATGGCGGTCACGAGGAAGCGCCTGCTCAAGGTGGACCTGTTTGGCCGTGGTTGCTCTCGCAATGTGGCTGCAACCACTAGCTCTGCGTCTCCCTGGCTTACGCACGCTGGCCTTGTGTCGACCGCAAATAGGAAGCCAGGTGGCGGTGCGGCTGTGAGGGGAAAAGCTGGCAGAAGCAGCCGTGTTTGTGCGTGCGCGCGTTTTCCATGGGCAAGTGCAGGACACGCACCCGGCTGCCCGTCTGTTTGTGCGGTCCCCACCTGCCGCGGAGAGGGTGTGCGCGCCCGCTGATGCGAGGAGCTTCGAAGCACACCTGGAGTGGCAGTACTCTCTGATAGTGAACTGGTTCAGATCAGCGCGCCACCACCGGGGTGTCTCGACATCAGCAGG
This sequence comes from Rhipicephalus appendiculatus, assembly GCA_030522465.1. Taxonomy (NCBI): domain Eukaryota; kingdom Metazoa; phylum Arthropoda; class Arachnida; order Ixodida; family Ixodidae; genus Rhipicephalus; species Rhipicephalus appendiculatus. Next base: position 4,257,735 of record JALIZH010032999.1, read on the forward strand.
ACCTGAATATTTTAGCGGGCGTGTTTTATTTCATTTGACGATATCCATAAGGGTTTTGCGGATAAAGTATGCACTTTGTTTCGCTGTATCGGTCAACCCGTTCGGTTTGTATATGTCGCTAAGCGCACCGGGGCATGGGCGTCGGCAGGGGGGGGGGGGGGTGCAAAAGGGGCACGTGCCCCCCACCCGAGCCCAACCAGCGCTCCCCCCCCGAGCCCCGTTTCCCCACCGCGACGCAAAACGGGTTCGCGCACCTCAAACAAAATCCATGCCTAGACTTCGGCGCTCATTTATGCAAAAGGGACCTTAGCGGTAAGTTCCTTCTTTCGTGCTGATTTATTTCGCAAATGTCGCACCAACTTGCCCAGACAAATGCACTGCTTAGATCCAGGGGCGTAGGCAGAAATTGTTTTCGGGAGGGGGGGGGGGAGGGGGGGGAACTTCCTCCTTGATTTTGAGTGGGAGCCGGGCAGGCAGATATGGTCGAGTGCCATTTTGTGCTCTCTCTGCCGTGGCAAAAAAAAAAAAAAAAAAAAAAAAAAAAAAAAAAAAAAAAAAAAAAAAATCGGGGTGGGGGTTGGCACAGGCCCGGTGTGCCACCACCTGGCGACGCCGCTGCTTAGCTCGTTTCCAATAAAAAAAAGTCGTGGCTTTGGTATTCGCTGGCTGATTTGCAAAAAAAAAAAAAATATATATATATATATATATATATATATATATATATATATATATATATATATATATATATGCTTCCAAAAATGTGAAGCTTTTTGTAAAAATTGTGCTGGCAAGTGTCGCACAACTGTCTGCTCTACACCTTCGCCAGTAGAAACTTTGCATCTAATCCCTGAATTTTCGACGACTTTTGTGATCAGTAGCTGCAAAAACATGACTTGGTACTATAGCGGTGTAGCCCTAAGTTCCATGTATTACTGTGTTCGAGATGACGGAGAACTGTGCAAATTGGCACACGTAATGCATCCCTTTGTTCAAAGGGAGGCATGCCACCCACATGGAGTGCTTGTGTTGGTATCGGTGCGTGAGACGGAGTGCATGTGTTCGCATGTGTTGGTCCAATCAGACAAGAATTAGGGGGGGGGTTGCCGGGCCCCTTCTTAAATGCCCCCCCCCCCCCCATTTCTCTTACACGTTTATGGCTGCAACAGTAACATTGAGTTGATGTAAAGAACTCAATATTTTTACATTTTATGAAAATTAAACTGAGTACTTAACATTTAACTAGTGAACCAACTCGCCCAGAATCGCACACCAAGAATGGACGTTTGCGACGGCCAGCCGCTCCAGGCTTGCTAATACTCCCGTCTCCAGCGCACGGTGCTCCCGCTACGTGCGCTCTCCCCCACAGGGCAGGGGGGTGGAAGGCTGTCCAGGGCCGATGAAAGGCGGTCCGGCCCCGGCTAGGGGGGCATACGTGTTTTCATCCAGCGGTCGTGCGTGCGCACCCGCTAGCTATGTCCCCCCCCTAGCTGCTTTCCAGCTGGTGTGACATGTATGGAGCGTTCCGTTTTTCCTTCTCGTCTTTTTTTGGTTTCTCTGTTTGCTTCAGTTGGTGCACCCCACCGCCGCTCTTGGTTTAAAAGTCCGGTTTAAAGGGAACACGACAGATGGGCACGCGTTCGGCATCCCCCCCCTCGCCCCGCTTTTGCCCCCCCAAGCGCCCGAACACCTGCGCGTCTGACTCGCCCCACAGCCGATCGAGGGCATCGCATATCGCTCGCAGACAGGGCAAGCTGGCTTGCTGCGCCATTGGCTTCTACGCCGTTTATTTCTCTGAATTTTTCCACGCACGGGGAAACCGCGTTTCTTGCGGATATTGGAGCTGCTTCGGGCGGAAAATTTTCAGTTTTGCCCGAAAGGCACGATACATCGATAGTGATAGCAAAATATTAAACTATCGATGCAACGAACACTCGCTACCCATCTAACTTTCTGTTTGCCCCTCGCGCGTTTGCCTTCTCTTGGAATCCAGTCAGTTACTGTTAATGACCAGCGGTTATCTTGCCTACGCGCTACTTGCCCTGCACATGTCCATTTCTTCTTCTTGATTTTGACTAATATGTCCTTAACCGTTTGTTCCCTGACCCATTCTGGTCTCTTCCGGTCCCTTAAGGTTGCACCTATCATTTTCCTTTACATTGCTCGCTACGTCGTCCTCAGTTTAAGTTGAACCCACTCTGTAAGCCGCCAGGTTTCTGCTCCGTGTGTAAATACCGTTAAGATGCAGCTCTTCCTTTAGGGTGATAGTGAGGTAAACTACCATTCATGATTCATTATATAACGCGGGATTCATTATCTTATGGGCACTGCGACATGACACGGGACATCACGGCGACGGTGAAAGTTCACCTGTAGTGTCCATATAGTCCACATAATCCGTATAAACTAGATTAACATAGTCATACATTACAATAGAAGTATCTGCACTTGCTTGCTTGAAGACGACATTGCCAGGTGAGGTGTCAGAAGATGTCGCCAATGGTTCTGCAACGCTTTAGAGCATTTTCTCTTCAAGGTAACAGCAACAGAGGCACATCGAGTCAATCTTTTTTTCCTTTTTTTTTTTTTTGCCCCTCTGAGCGTAGGAATTTGTGTGTTGTCCAGTAATGCTCTTCGACTCCTTCTTTTCTAGGTCTTTAGGATAGCCCTAGTCTTTCAGTTACACAAGGTTAGCGGGATAACTCCGTCGTCCGCTTACACTAAAATAGTGTATAATACTACTTCTTTTTCTGGAGCAATTACTCGTAGGAGCAATTAGATACACCAAACTTGTAGGAGCAATTAGATACACCAAGAAGTTTCGAGCAGGCGTTCTTGTAGCAGAGGTTGGGCCCCGCGGAGGTCTCGTGCAAACCACAATTGACAAGCTCGATCACACTGCAGGCTTGCGAAACCTTTAATGTAAATTTTATAAAACAGCATTTTTGTACATCGACACTTCGCTGGTGACTTTGTTGTTGTTTATACCGAGAACGACGCTATCGGAGAGAGAGAGAGAGACTGCGAGACCATGGGTATCACGCACAAGACCAAAACGCTTCACTTGGTCGCACGGAGTGGTGCGAGCAGTGTAAACGCGCTACCGAGGTGTATGTATTTACATATAGCCTAGATTACAAAGGCATAATAACATCACGCCTGGTATCGTGTGGTAGCTATAACATGTCCCATAAAGAGTATGCACACTGCTAATTGACGCGCAACACTGCGAGGGGAGAATACGAAGAAAGGAAAAAGTGTATTTCCTGACGCAACACGTGGGAACTGCAGGACCGTATATGTTCCTGTTATTAACTTATTACGTTAGGAACACGAGTACATTCACTATGCTTTCGGAGACGTGACATACACAGCTATATAGTGGGAACACGATGACGCTGATATCGTTTTGAGGAGGCGTTTTCGTTCGTCGCCTTTTGTGCTTCTCTTTTTCCTGTACATTAAAGGACGCACACATTCGTGAACACATCTTTACATACCGTCAAAGCTACGACAGACGACGTCTCTTTCTTTTTTCTTTCTTTTTAATTTGGTGCCGTGGTCTGTTGCAACGGTGCAGCGTCAACGGTGCTGCGTGGGACGCTACACCGTTGCCGCTACGCCGTTGACAACACTTAGTCTGGTCGCTTGTGAGGGTACCGAGCGACACTGACATGCAACACGGGTTATGGCTGCCTCTTTTCGCGATAAGGTGCGCGAAATGTTTCGATTACTGCTTGTAACGTACGTCCTACATGTAGAACTCTCGTTTTGAGGTCGCTCTTTTTCGTATACGAAACCTGTGTTCTGATCGACGCGGGTTAATTTGTTTGGCACTCCAATTTTATGCGTAAATGTACGTGGTACGTGACAAGGAGAGGACGCAAGGTCGTTCCTATGGGCGAGCTTTTGCGAAATGCTTGCTTTAAGAAGTCGTAACGATAAGCGTGCTTATTGAAGAGACGCCATTTGCATGAGGACTGAAGGTCCACCACGTTGCCGCTATAGTTTTTATTTCCTTCGTGAAACGCGGTTATTGTCGTCCTCATTGTCTGTGAGCGTTCGGTGTAGTTTTTCACCGTAATCTACCATTGTGACCATAGGCGTGCGCAGGGTTCCACTTCAGGGGGGGGGGGGGGGCGAAGGCTCGTCGCAGCGCCCCCCTATTCTATTAAGTCAATGTATTGGGCAGACCTTGCGCCCCCCCCTTCATAGGGGACTAGGGGGGGGGGGGGGGGGCGCCCCATCTGCCCCCCCTCGTGCGCACGCCTATGATTGTGACTACCGGGAACCTGGATGCAATGCCTGTCCGCTAACGGTTATGAAAAAAGTATACCACCTGTTGTGAAGAACGCAACGTATTAGTGTCACGATTAAGGGATCCCGGAGATCAAATTCTATCGTTAGTTCCTAACCAGTTAACAAATTTCTTTTCACTACAACCACGGTCTGCACACGGTCGAACGAACAGTGCATATAATTTTGTATTCTGTAGTCTCACGACTCGGTGCCGCTCTTGGGCCAGTCAAGCGGCGAAATTGTGGGACTAAGAAAGCGAAATTGTGGGACCAGTGATTGACCACAGATAGGCTCGTTTAGTAGTCGAGTGTGGCTGTCTTTTTGCTAGCACGCGCAAAGTTATTTCTAGTGTTTAGGTTGGGGCGTGGGAGGGGGGGGGGGGGGGTGAGTTCTGGTGCTTACATACAAACGTCACGTTCGGTTTCCAAGCATAGAACATTCAGCGAACACAGACGCGAAGTGGTCTTTTGCAGAGTACGTCATTGCATTTACACAGTCACCTATACCATCTCGATCCGTTAGAAAAAAACAAAAGCCATGCGCATTATTGTTATCCATAATAGATTGTGTTGATTAGAGAGGCCAGTTCTTGGGTGATGGATTAATACATTTACACTAATGTACGTCTCGCCTCAGCGAAGTTTAACGCTATAGCGAACGTTGATGCGCCGGTGCAATGTGCGTCATAAGCTTCAGTATTTCGTTTGGAGCACAATCAGCATAAGTATGTTCGGGTAACCCTTGTGCGTTTTTAGATCTGATACTTTTTCACACGCGGTGTACAATGGCAGAGCGTTAAGGCCTAGCTACACGTACGCGTTACAGCGCGGCAGCGCGCGGCGTATTGACTCGGTGCCGCGCTCTCTCCCTATGGAGGGAGAGGGCGCGCGGCTGCACGAAGCTGCGCGCCCTCTCTCTCCTTAAACCACTCGTACGCGTCGCAGCGTTTCAGCGCGTGGTTTTTTGACGCGGCGTCGCGCCCTCTCCCTGTGGAGAAAGAGTGCGCGCCCTTTCTCTTTATAGAGAGAGGGCGCGACGGCGCGTCAAAAAACCACGCGCTGACACGCTGCGACGCGTACATGTGGTCAGGCCTTTAGGGAGTGGGCGCGGCGCCGAGTCTACACGCCGTGCGTTGACGCGCTGTAACGCGTACGTGTGGTTAGGGCTTCACACTTTTTTTTATGTACATTTAGTGCGCCAACGCAAGCTTCCTTTCACCGAGAAGTCGCTTCTCAATATCAAAAGCTGACATCGCATTCTGTTCCCACTATTGTATCCTTGTTCAGTGAGCATCTGTCAGTCTAAAGCTGATATGATCTAAAAAGCTTTTCAGGTACGGTATCTGTGTTGTTGCTAAGTCGTCGTGTGGAGAATTACGGTGATCCGACCGCGTCGAACTGCGCCTGACCCGCTTGCCGTTTACAAATACCATTTCCAACCCTACGTATTCAACATGCCACGCGCCGTCGCCTATACACTCTATATTGACAGTGAGAACGTTCATTTACGGATAGAGACACTGCATTACTTGTAGACGGTATGTGGTTAGACTAGAATGGCAAGCGGCCCACCCACGTAATCCAGAGTAAAAGGGCTCGCGGCGCTAAGACGAGGAGCCGCTAGGGGCAGTGTGGGGCAGAAGTCGGTCACGTGACACGTACGTAGTTCCCACAGGAACATGGTTCCGCGCCGTGATGTGGACACGCAATATTTGCAGTTCAGACGCCTCGTTTTGGGAACGTCGGAAAGATCAGGCGTTCGACATTCAAGTGCTGTGCACAGCACCTGAATTGCCTCGGATTGCTTTACAGGTGCGAGTCATGTGTCGCGTGATCCGTCTTCACCCCGTTAAACCGCAATCCCCGCCTGTACACGCCGGTAACACACACACTACATACACACAGGTGTGATGCGTACATACTATGCGGCCATAAGACAGCGAGACTCATCTACTCGTGATGCAGATTATATAGTACACTCTCACTGTTTACAAAGCAAAATTCGAGAGGGGGCGATGAATCTGTGATACGCAAACAGTGCACAGTGAGTCCGCGCGCTAGAATGATCACTGTACTCCTTTTTCTAGCAGTGTATTTTCGCTGGGCACCGATTACGTCGGGCTGAATGAAGGCTACCTATTCATGACGCGACCAGAATGTGAAATGCCCTTTGCCTTGAACGCTGTCGGGAGCACGCGTACGCTTCTGGCCCTTGAGACTAGTTGAGTACCACTTATAACTAAGACTTATTCGTTCCATACGCACGCTTGTTTCTGTAGGCTCATTTATACAGCGAATCCGAAAGTCGGTTTGTTTTATCGTACAACTGTTAAGTGAAACACGATCCCAGAAGCACGCGGCAAACAGAATTTTGACACTCTGTACTTTTGACTTCTATATTAGCACGAATTCTGTCAGTTCACAAGCAACCAAGAGAGTTCTATCGGGAAACGATGGACCAGATGTCGATGGCACCAGCAACGCCGTCTGTGAGGCCGAAGAATATTACAGGCAATGCATCCTGCATCTTGACATTTCACACAAAGGATGCGCGTGATCTATGCTTAAAAACTTTGCTTGTAAGCGTGGAATCCATAGAGGGCATGGTGATGTAGTAATTAACGTTGCCGACGCACAAAAGCGCCTACCTTAATTACAGCTTACAGGCCGCGCCTTTCCGTATTTGGGACTATTCGCTGTATCGTGCTTCTCCACCATCGAGCAATGCGTATAATGCGCAGAACCTCACGTTGGCTTGCACACAAACACTCAAAAACTTAGGAGAGCAAGTTGCCTCGCAGTGAAAGTGTGTTTTAAAAGCTTTCAAAATTCTCCACGCATGCCAATGGCTAGTGTTGGCACCACTAAGTACCTGTCCAGAATTAAGAGTCAGAAAACGGCTCAAACTTACTCTGACATTTCAATGCCTCGTTTCGGTTCCTCGTTGAGACATACTCGCAATAACTACAGATAGCGCTAGGTCCTTTTAACTATAGTCAAATAGCTGGCTCGTCAGAAAGGCCTAAAACATCGCGGAAAGCGAATAAATAAACGGGACGTTCAAATAACGTACAAAAACTTGTTTGGTTGTGGAACAGTCGTTCGCAGTACATATACGACGCGTCACGACGTGTTCCCAGCACCATTGGTACGGGGTTGTACAAGAGACTATACGTTATGAGGAGGTAATGAAAGAATAATAAAAGAAAGGTAAGATAACTAAGGTTCGAAAGAAAGTCTTGCAACCCCGGTTTTTATCTCGGAGCACCATAATTCAGTTGAGGGAGAGAGGAAATCCGCGCGCAAGATTGCGTTTGAACTCTCCGTTGTCGTGTCGCCTAGATAAGTCACTCTTCTACAGCAAGTAAGAAGCTACAAAGGGGTGACGTCGCGATGTCACGGCCCTGGAAGAGCTCCGCGAAACGTTTACACACAGCTGAAGCACATCCGCACAAAAAAAGAAAAAAATGCAAGCGCTTCCTCGTACGCCTAACTCGTGTAATCGACCTAATCGATGCTTGCAAACTCCCGCAGCTCTTCGAAGATCTATTCATAATGGCGCTCGGAGTGCGATCACTCCGAGTGATATCAACAGTTAAACTGAATGCTAACACTGACAATGAAGTCATGTTTGCTTCGTACAAGCCACAGTCTACAACAGTTAAACTGAATGCTAACAATGTTTGTTTCGTACACGCCACAGTCTACATTATTCACAGCTTCGTTGGTCGATACAACGGGGTCACATGATGGCAAACCTGTTTACGAGTTTTCTCCATCGTTTACAAGAGCATCTCTTAAACTCTGAGCAAAGCGTATTCCCGAGAGAAGCAAGAAATACTTATGTTGGCTGCCTATGTTGGTGAGTTTCGTGTGAAATGTGCATACAGAACGCACGGGCAGTGTAATCTTGTGGCAATTATGTACAGAAGGTAATTTCCAGGCGTGCTTCCAAGACGAATAGCGCGCTCTCGTTACACGGCGATGTATTATTGTGCGTCACCGTGTATAATGAAATTTAAATACTAAGGAGATGACATTTTAACCGAGAGCTAGCTTACTATTCGCTGAGAAGTCTAGATGGCAAAGAATAACTCAAAACTAGCAGCGTTTCTGACGCAACAGACCAAAAGGATATGCAAGCGCAGTTCGAGTGAACATGGAAAAACAAACAAACAAACAAAAAACAAAGAGAGACGACCGACGTTCGTGCGTCTACAAAATGCTTTACATGACTCGATTTGCTTCTTTGGACAACCAAAACAAAGAACGCTACACAAATGTACAAATAACCTACACTTATTTCACAACAAAACAAACAATACATATCTCTTTTTTTCTTTTTACATAAATACCTACTTATTATCACAGAATTACAGCGCCACTACACGAAAAAAAAAAAAGTTCTATGTAGCACGGTGTCAGCCGTGACACCTTCGCGGTTCATCTCGTGGTTTCAAGTTGACTGTGAAAGAAATACATAATGCAAGTAGGTCTGTACAAAGAAGAAAAACAGAAATAAAAAAAAAAACGCAACAAAGCTGACTCATGGCGTCCGAAGTGTCCATTTTGTTTGGAATGTCTCTTTCTTGATTTTTTTTTTTTGTTGTTGTTCCTGTTGTAGGTCGTTTGTAACGTTGCTAACCAAAACGGTAAGATCAATTAAAAGGGATTTCCTTCGACAGCGTCCAAAGCCACTGAAATACGGCATACGACTTGTAGACAAGAGGCCTGATTTCACTGCACTTCTAGTTACCAACGTAACAAAGGCAAAACAAACTTTCATTTCGCAAGACGCCGGAAATAAAAGTGAAAAAGAAAAATCAGAAACGAAAAAAAAAATGAAACAGTCCGCGGTAGCTAATCGACGATGAAATTATGCAGGCGTCTGAAAACAACAAAAATAGTAGCGCAGAGCAAAACGTCAAACGTAGTGCCTTCTTTTCACACTGTCTAGCTTCTTGTTTTCCGTAGAGATTCCGAAATTACTTAAGATCACCCGTCAGCGACTGGCGTCACTGTATTCGCAACAGTGCCTCGCCACGATCACAACAGGCTGTAGATGACTAAAGGTAGATGCATCGCTTATACGCCGCTTTGCCGCGAACAACCTGCGATAAAGACAATCGCGAGAACTGAACAAGCAAGTTCTAGTAATGATGGGCAAGGGGGGAGTGGGTCGATGGTGGAAACAGGAAATGGGTGTTCCTTTCTTTCGGTGCCGATAAGTCAAAAAGGTGATGATATTTTCTACACGTCAACACGAGAGCTGTATACCTACTCCACTACATACGGACAGAACCATCTACACGCAAGCACGAACCTGCGAACGATGAGCAATTCACGTTCAGTACGCACACACACACACACGCACAATTCGAAACAGAAAGGTTCTCGGGTGGGCAGCACGCACTCTACTAAGAGACGCGCACGTGTACGTGAACACACACTACAGAGGAGTTCGTCTTCGAGACTATGGCCAGCGACGGGGACCGGGCAACGAGGACAAAAGAAAGAGTCGTTTCACAGGTTGAGTTCGAAAGCGACGGCCATATTGTTGGCCTGTGAGGAACTAGGGTCCGCGTCCGGTTTGTACGCTGATGAGTTGAGCTCGAGGCCATTGGGCGTTTCGACCACGGAGTCGCTCGCTCCTTTCGCTCCGTCGCCATTGCTCGTCGACGACGCCGAGGTGCCGTCGCTCTGCACTCCTCCTCCCTGTTTCCCACTGTCCTGCGCTGTCGCCATTCTCGTCGCCTGCCCCTTCCATCCCTGATGCTGCTGTTTCTGCTTCCAGTCCTCCACACACAGTTCGATTGCACTCAGATCGCCACCGGTCACCGCCTCTAGGCTGCGATGTCGTAGTGGTGGATCTCTGCCGCCTCCTCGATGATGTTGCTGCTTCCCGGGCCGTCCCTGTCCAGAATTTCCTGGTAGCGAAGACGAGAAAGGGGTGGCAAAGGAAAGAAAGAAACAGGCCCGTGCACAATGTGACTCGTTCTAAGGGGAGCTCGTTATGTCTAGACATGTGATTCCGGAACGCTTTTTCTAAACACAAAGGGCATGCGCTTTGCGTTCAAGTGTATCAATTGTGATGCGCCAGGCACTATGATATGAACGGAACTTGAAAACAAAATAATAAAAACAAAGATCGGTAAAGGCATGTGCAAGACACTTTGAGTTCGACGAAGGACGATGTTTCTGGGCATAGGTTCAAACAAACTTTTTACGTCTAAGCTGTACCTATATGGCTGGGAGGTGGGAAAATGTGGCAGTCCGTGAGTGCGCAGACACTCTAATGAAGAATCAATGCTGGCAAGCCTTACCTCGAAGGGTCTCCGCTCTTGCACTGGTTTCTCTTCAGGTTTCGTCAGCATATGCAGCTAGGGACGATACCCGCCTCAGCATGGATCGCTACCCATATATTTCTTCAAGGTGTTGCAAGGAACCATGACTCGGCGATGTACAGTACGGTTCGCTGTTAAAGGGAACACTAGAATGAGCACCTTTCGTATTGTTGGCTCCCTAACGGCAAGTGGTCGTGGAAACATTGTTTGTGCACGGCACTAGCCTGTCAAGAGGAGTCATAACTGCCAACCACCAGTAGTCTTATTCAAATCTGGGCGACTATATTCTTGCAGAAGAGCCAAATACGGACACACCCTGTACGCAAGTGTTCCCTTTAACTGTGGACCCGTCTGTACAGTGGAACGTGATGCGCCTGAAGTCCTGCGTCCACTACCATCGAACAGCAGTGGTTTAAGCTCACGTGTATCTTTTTGTATGTTCTCTTCTGTCTATCTCTCTCTGTCTTTACATCCCTTAATCCCCTTCTCCCCAGCGCAGGATAGCAAACCGGACGCGCGTCTGGTTCACCTTCCAGCCTTTCCTTCCTCTTCATCCTCCTCCTCCTTAATATCCTTTAAGCTAACGTCACCAAATGCAAAGTTTGAAACACGCATCTATTAAACGTGGTGACATAGAAATCAAAGATACAACAGAAGACGCTTCGATAGATCCCAGCTGGTGATAAAACACCGGCGCCGCACGTTTCAGCTTCGCGGGTTAACCATCTGTACAGAGTGCTTGGGCAGCAGATTTTTTTTTATCTCATTCATGGACTGACTTTCCGAAATCGCAATGGAAAACTACCGGCAGGATCGTTTTCAACAGAGAAAATCGAGGACTAAAAACGTCAAAGGCTCGAAACTTTGACGATGTAAGCGGAAAAGTCCTTTAAGGTGGGAGGAAGCGGCTTGTAAATGAGAACTATGCCACTGACGCCGTCCTTCGGTCGAAACGCAAAGAACAGCCCTTCCGAAACAGAGTTTCAAAGAAATGAGAGAAATAAAAAACGTACGTGCAACCGCATCCTCTTCTGTTCCTCGAGAGAAACAAGGGCATAAGCGGGGAAAGACGGAAGATGGACAGAGAGAAAGAGATAGCCAGAGAGAGAGACATAGACAGAGGCACACAGAAAGAGAGAGAAAGATGGGCACCAGACGACACAACAAGCGGGTGGCGGTCAGCAAAAGCGGCGCGCCCTACAACTGCGCGCACTCGAGCTCGGGAAATTCGTGGACAGCCTGGGCCTGGCAGCTGCCTTTAACACCTGAAATGGCGCAATGCTGTCCCGCGGCTGACACCCTGACCTTCGCTTCGCGGACCCGTTGGTCACTACCTCATTTTTGTGAACAATAACTGGTACAACTTACTCCATCCGAGGCTCGCGAAATGTCATCAGAAACCACAAGCTAAATCTGCTTTCAGAGACACACGAAATAATTAGCACATGCCAAGAGAGCCGATGGCACGGAATCACGGCTTTAAGATCGTACGCCTAACGGTTGCATGTGACGCTCAGGAACACTGGTCTGTTAATTAGGATGTTGAGTATCGCCGAGTGATGACCTCTTTCCCTGAACTTCAGCCTCATTTAGAACACCGTATGTGACATCAAGCGCAGGGACAATTAGCGTGAACTCTGCCTGCTTGCTTCAGTTTTCTCCCCTAAAGTTATCTTCTGGTACCGCTCCCTTAGCCAAGGATTGCCGGCTCGTTAGCACAGCCAAGCCTCCCATACTTTCGCGCGGTAACAGACAATATCTGCACGGTATAGCGGACAGCCTTACTCCTTTTCGGGAGTTAAAAGGTTCACTGCTTGCCGCGCCAGCACAGAGTAAGCGAGTATAGGAGGCAGCAGGCAGAAGCAGGCAGAGACGTCGTCGAGGGCCTTACTCAAGCGCACACTGCCGCCGGCGGTGAGCGTCATTGACGCCCAGATGTCGCACCAGACGCCTGAGCGCGGCGCGTCCCAAGGCTCCTGCGGGACACGTACCTGGGACAGGGACGTTCCCTTGGCGTTACGCGTGAGCCGCGAGGGCGACGGGCCTTCGGCCGACGGGCACCGGAGCGGCAGCGTCGCGTACGGCGCCGGGTACTGCGGGATGGCCGAGCCCAGCAGCGGGCGGCACGACCCGGGCGGCCCGACGCTCCGCTCGCCGTCCGCGTGCCGTGGCGTCCGCGGAGCGCCCATTCGCTGGTCCACGTCCACGTAGCGCTGGCTCTGTGGACGCCCGAGGCTTGCGGCTCCACTCATGTACGTGCCGGACTTGACGGGCTTCATCGGGGGCACTGCGCACGGCGGGACGAGAAAGTTGGCTGACCTTATCATAAACACTCACAAACAACCTGGTAAAAGTACGCCAAATGTATGGTTCATGAATCTAGTCCAGAGGCCAGAACAGGCCTTTTATATCTACAGCGTTACTACCAGTTGACGGGCCACCGGAGGATTCCCGCCGAACTTAGTGTAGTCATGAGGTATCCCAGGACATTCTCTGGCTCTGCCCTTGGAGAACCGGTCAAGACACGAGACACTACGACGTGTCTCATGACAGATACTACACTATAAGAAAAATAGCAGTATGTGTTACTCTTTTCGGTGACTCCTGACCTGCAACGTACATGACTCTCTTTGAAGAGACACGTGAACTGTCGTTTTGCTCCCACGACTCTGCAATGACTATAACGGTCTCCAAAGAGAGTTCTTGCGTCTCTTTAAAGAGAGTCAAATACGTGGACAAGTCAAGTCTCACTGAAAAGAGTCAAATGACTTTCGTTTTTTCCTTAGAGTGTATGAAGCATATTACCAATGCTAAATCACAATCTAAACGTCGCGATAGTTGAGAATATCTTGTCGTGGCAGCAAAAGCTCCAAGGGACGGAACTTGTCTGTAGGCTCTCCATTTAAAAATTAGTTGCGCTAAGGAGAGAACGTTTGACGCTTTTGTATAATCAGCAGCCTTTACGTCTAAGAAACGCCATTATGAGCAGCCAGAGCACTTTGCACGGACGAGGTGTCGAAAGCTATCTTCACATGTGAAGCACACTCACCGATGATGTTCTTGTACTTCCGCCTCTCGTGGCTCACGAAGAGGCAGGCCCCGGCGATGACGAGGACGATGATGGTGAGCGAAGCGGCTGCCGGTGCCACTACCGACAGCCGGAAGTAGACCGGAAGTTCGCGGCTCTGACTCCCATGCGGGGCCGGCATGGACGCATCCGATAATGCTGCGTTATGACACACACGTCGCTGAGTTCGACGAAAAAACAAAAAACAAAGACAAACGCAAACATTTTTTTTCCGTGAAGTCCTTGTTGAAATGCTCTGACAGCTGCGCGATAAGTTCGTGCGTCCCGACTGCGCGACGACCTCAGCCACGAGGTTGTTTTCCATAAGCTAATAAGGGAAGCTGTATATGGCTAGGAAGTGGCAAAAAATGTAGCGGTCTGTGAGTGTGCATAAACTATAATAAAGAAGCAATTCTATACCATACGCTATCCCGAAGCGTCTCCGCGTCTGCAGTAGTTTATCTTCATGTTTTGTCAGCATATATAGCGATGCATATTTAAATGACGTCCACTGAGCACAACAGACGGATATAGATAGTGGACGTAGTTCGATGGCGGTCCAACAATAAGTATTTGAGACTTACCTCCGCCTTCAGTGAGCACGGTGATGGTCTCGCTGGGGGGCGCTTGTGGATCCCTCTCCAGCAGCCTGGAGGTAGATCTGGTAGCGGGTGGCTTCTCGCAGGCCGGACAACGTGTACTTCGAGTTGTCCGCCTGCGGCACCGTCAGCTCGCGCCATGGGCCGTTCTCTTCCCGGTACGACATGATGTAGTCTGCGTGGTCGCCAGACGAGACAGTTATTCAGCCGAGTGTTTGTTTCTTCCGATCACGTTAAATAATTGTAGTCTTAGACCATTATGTATGGCTCCGCACAACTATAGATCAATCACTGAGTCATTGTGAGACAGTTTAACAAGGTTGAGGGAATATCAGCGTTTGCGCTTTGACGTAACAAGAGCGCCAATCCTGCAGTATGTAGACTGGTGCTCTTACACCAGCTTATACACATCATTACAACTGTCATGCATGATCTGTACACATGACTGCCTGATGAGGAAATATTGCTTGCCATCCGCCCTTCTGCAGCACGAAGCTGGAAGGAGAAAAGCGATAAGGGTACATCATGAAAAATTTGTCATGCAAACATCTGGCTTCGTGCTACAGGCCGGTGTATGACAGTTGTTCCTTCCATGCATGGACCGTGATTGGACCTCGCTCACCACGCGAGCTTTCGCAGAAATGATTTTTTCATGACTCTACAACGTAGGTATAACAATTTAATATTATGACACATGAATTCGTTTCACTAAAATGGCATTGTGCGATTAGTAGTAGCCAGTGCTTTAAAAAAGCGCCAACATCTTCTAAATATCATATAATAATAACAGGTGCATGCATTATATAGTTTAAGATGAAAGAGGGCATAAGAGTATGACTTTGTCATGGCACGAGACTGGCTGCTTACGAGTGACGGGTGGTCCCGGAGGCTGTTGCCAGTGAACGACGATGAAGAAACGGTCGTGGGACTCCAGCCAAAGGCGTGGTGGCAGTGGTGGCTCTGTAGTGCAAACAAGAGGAGTAAAATCCGATTGTGTCATTGCATCGAGGATTTGCTGGATTGTAGTTAGCAATGTGAACATGTATTGCATTGATATGTCAGAAGTTATGCCTTGCCAGTTACATTTGGTGCGTCACGAGCGCCTAGAACCCTCGCGTGATGATGATCTTAACCTTCTTTCAAAACCTAATAACATTCAACAATATTGTGTCTGAACCAGAGTTTGCGCAGGTTTAGTACGACACCTTGTGTTTCACCCATCACATGAACAATCAAATTGGTCAGTTCGGCATCCATTACAGTGTTAGCGTCAAAGCAAACGCGAGGGTAGGGAACAAAAAGCTGCTATGTAGCATCTTGACAAGGTTCTTGCCCCGGTCCTTCGCATCCAAGAAACACACGTACAGGCAAATTGCATTAGTATATATCGTTAGTTTGCGTATATACTACTCTAGCTTGCAATCTTGCTTGCCAAGCCTGTGGCCAGGCTTCGGTCGGCATGCGTTCAGTCGCCATTACAGCCCCTTTCAGTTCCCTTTATAACCATCTTACCGGAGTCCGCTGTCCTGGCGAAGACCTCCTGCGAGTCTGGTCCAGAGCCGGCGGCGTTGTACGCCTTGACGACGATGCTGTACTCTGTGGCCCTCTTGAGACCCGACAGAAGGTGCTCTTCTTCGGGTTGGTCGGTGACCAGCATCGACTGGTAGCTGTACGGTTCCTCCGAGGCGCGGCTACGGTAGCCGATGTAGTAGCCCAGAAGGTGACCGTTCCACTGCTCCTTGGGTGGCGCCTGACCAGTGCCGACCAAGAGGTTGGAATACGTATAAGTTTAACATCTTCCACGCTTTCTCCATTGCTTTTCTCTTACACTTTCTGCACCCCTTCATCATGTTCGGAAAGGTGTTAGTAACGTTCTGTGTGATTCACAAAGCTTTTAACGAGAGAAAACTGTTTGTCATTGGCCGAAACACATTGGTAATATTCTTGTGGTGAAGGAGGGGACGTCTTTCGTAAGTTCATCCTGTAAGTTTTATTATAACGCATCAAAAATATCATGTTCGCTGTCAAGATTGGGCAACAGCTGTTCTCATGAACAGCTTTGTATGTTTGAATGCAAGCGCTGTCCCTAACTCTTAGGAGGGCGTCCTCAGGAGAACCAGTGGTTTTCTTGGCATTGAACTACCACATACACTACGCTGTTGAGGTGTAAAACGCATAGTTACTATCGAATGGCTGGTTTATGCGACGGCACCGTGGGAGCGACGGGAAAAATTCGGCTGCCATGATGTTGTGACAAACGTCTTGTTAGTTAATTAATCGACGGTTTCGAGGTTTCTATCAAGGGCGAGCGAATGATCCACGCTGCCGCAGCACTTTTCGCTGTTTAATGAGTAACCTTACAGTGTGCCGTGGAATTGTTTTGGGGGCACGTACCTTCCATTTGATGCGGAGCAGAGTTGGTCCTCTAGACTCGGCCGCGACGTCAGTAGGAGCGCCGCTTGGTTCTGTAGGAGAAGCGGATAATAAAGGTCACTGTTAATTATATATTGACAATAATCACGGAATAATAATTAATAATCACCAAATAATGAATACCGCGTACGTTTAAACTAATCGAAACGTGTTTCACCTTCACCTGACTGCTCACCGCATGCTGCGGTAGCAGGCTAGAAACCAGAGTGACTCGAGAGGTGCCGTGCTACGCCTGAAGTAATAAGGCTGCGATATCGTCTCACCACTTGTTTGAGCTGTGTTCCACTTACGCTATTGCCGTAACCGGTAGGTCGCGAACGGTGGAGAGGGGGATAAAACAGAGCTCAATTCACGGTTTCCTTTAATTATACTATCCAGTGTCCGGTTGCTCATCGGCCGGTATAGGTTTCATAAGCCCGCTCCACGCAGTTTCGGCATGATACAGGTTTTGAACACACCAATTTCACGACTATCTCTAAACTTGCCACTTGAAAAACAAAGTTTGTTAAAAAAATACGCGAAAGGAAAAGCGACAGACCTTCTTCTTTAGTCTGGAACTTCTGGCTCTCCGACGGAGATCCCCTCCCAACGGTGTTCTCGGCCAACACTCGGACGATGTACGATGTTCCCGGCTGCAGTTCACGCAGAAGGGTCGACGTTTGTGGCGCCACGACGATGGCCTCTTCTAACCTGTGGGCAGCACCTGTCAAGTTTCAATGGGAAAGGAAAGAGAGCGATTGAAGGTGGTTCTTTTCGCCGCACATCGGTCGGATAGAGCTTGCTTTCGAGCAAGCTATAGGTATGTCCCTCACCGTGGTCCTTCCAGTACTGTACGATGTACTTGGATACGGGACTGTTGCCGCTGTACGGGGCGTTCCATCGGACGCTGGCGGATCGACTCCAAGACTGCTCGACTTTGACATCAAACGGCGCTGATGGTACCTCTGGGAACAAAAAAAAGAAAAAAAGATAAGCTTGGTAGTCTAGTAATACTATCATCATCAAATAGATCGCCATGCTACTTCATTCCCACAGCGCCAAGAAGGCCCCTCCCAATGGTTTGCCTGCGTGGCTCGTGTTAGCCAGCTACATACTACGCGTGTATTTTTCTTGCAAACTTGCGAATCCATTGATTCCGGCCCATCGAGCTCTGCTGACTTTTACGGGCCAAACGGATTTTGTTTCTCTCCTCCTATCTTACTTTCTTCTATCTCTTCCTTCCTCCCGAAAGAGTAGGCAGGCTTTGTGCTTTTCTATGTGGCAGTTGTCAGCGTGCTCTCTTCTTATTTTTCTCTGAGTCCTTTGAGTATTTGTATATGCATATTATAATAATAATAATAATAATAATAATAATAATAATAATAATAATAATAATAATAATAATAATAATAATAATAATAATAATAATAATAATAGCAACAACAACAACAATGATAATCTGACCACCCAGCTCCATTCTCTGTCGCTTTCTGTTGCGTTTTCCTTCCCTTAATACCAAGTCTATCACGCTAGCGGTTACCTTTTCTACGCCCGTGACGTACCCAAATCTATGCTAGAACTTCAGCTACACCCGTCTGCTTTTTAATACATGCTGCTTTTTATTTCTATTTTTTACGCCTACCACCTTTGCATTGTTTATTGCGCTCTTCGTAGTTCCCTCTGAAACTTCTGTCATATCTCTACTGTCAGCTCTATGGGTGAACAATCGATCGCTCAATCAATCAATCAATCAATCAATCAATCAATCAATCAATCAATCAATCAATCAATCAATCAATCAATCAATCAATCAATCAATCAATCAATCAATCAATCAATGAGTGTACGCATACTCACCGAGGACGACCAGTTTGATGCTTCGCCTGTCCGTGCCGAATCCGTTCTTGGCGAGGCAGCTGAAGAGGCCGTTGTCCGACCGCTCGGCGCCCTGCACGTGCAGCTCGGAGGCCGTGCCGCGGTCGGTCACGCTCTCGAACACCTGCAGCCTGCCATGAAACGGGCACGGAAGTGAGCCTCTGCACACACGAGGCTGGACCCCATAACGCGAGACGGTCTTCTCCGCCCCGCATCAACGGAACCGAATTCTCCTTCCGCCTGTTTACCGATACGACAGGTTGTGGCTATCTGGGAAACAGTTCAATAACTTGCTCCCTAGAAAAACAGATCAACTATAAGCCTATAATTTTTTTTATTTATTATGCCTAAGGGCAGATTTTCGAAAAAAGCAGACTACGCCTATAAACTGTATTCGTCCATCTCACGTCCATCCCACGTCCATCCCATGTGCGCAAAAACTCTTATATCTGGACGGACGTTACCAATAATTAAGAAAGACGTTAATGAACCGTAGGGATTAACTTAGTGACAAACTCTGGGGCCTTACGTTTCAGCTTCCCTGGTTAACCATCTGTATGCAGTGCTTGAACGGTGAAATTTCAAATTGAAGATCTAGATATCAGCAGCTTGGCTACATCGACGAGAAGGGGGAAAGTCTGCTCTGTTATGCTCTTTTTTGGCAACAGCAGGAAGGGATAAAAATAAAGGGGGGGGGGGGGGGGGCATTCCTTTTCCAGACCGAGAGAGGTAAGGAACAACAACACTTCGAGACACTCTGGAATTTAATTCAATACTTTATTAAAATGCGCATCCTTACACTAAGGAAGAAGTACAGAGGGCAGCAACACCTGACCGGGAACTCCCACATGGTACGATAGTGGCACACAAGTTGCGGCAGCGAGACAGAAGTAGCAAACTAGTACATTCCAACAAGACATACAAATATACACGAGGAATAATATAAAGCTGCAAGCACGGGCACCATATGTGAAGAAAACTATGTATGCATATGCATAACTAAAAACGGCTTTACTGAATGATAATAATGAAATGTGCTGTTCCAAGAGAGAGAGAGAGATGCAAGGAAAGACAAGGAGGTTAACCAGACGCACGTCCGGTTTGCTACCCTGCACTGCGGGGAAGGGATAAAGGGAGGAAAAGAGAGACAGAAGAAGAGAAGGAAGAAGGATACACAGAATCACGAGCACACTTGGGGGAGCACATTCCAAAGAAAACGACAAACACCAGGAGAGCGTGAACTTCTCGCTGCCACTACCGAAATCAACTTACTGCCTAATGTGACAAAGTATACGAGTATATACATTGTCACATTCGGGAGAGGCGTGACTCCCCTGAATATAAAAATGCGTTTCATCACGTTCGTGCACTGAGAGAGAAAGAGAGAGATAATAATCTTTAATGAAATTCCCGGACATGTTATCCCGGTTTGTCACCTGGCTTGCTTTTACGTCACGCATGTAGCCTATCACTGATATGCTCCTCCACCTCGGCGGCTAAGATGAGTCAGGAAATATGTTGCGCGTGACGTCATGTCATGACGACATGACGCGCTTACCTTGGCGAGTCCAGCGGAAGCGGGTCCTCGTTCCGATGCCAGGTGACACCCATGGGGCTGTCGCCGAGCGCCTCGCAGCGCAAGATGGCCGTGTCGCCGCGCCGCACGCTTTCCACGCTAAACTTCTGCTCGAAGCGGGCGGGCACTGCGTACGCAACAAAGTTTCATTACCGATAAAAAAAAGCCTGCCTTTGAAACACCGTATTGGAGCTATAATGTTATCAAAATGACTACATCTACTTAGCAATAATTTCTTATTTGGGCCTAGCTTTTTTTGTTTGTTTGTTTGTTTGTTTGTTTGTTTGTTTGTTTGTTTGTTTGTTTGTTTGTTTGCGTCGGGAAACTTATATGCTGAAGTTGCAAATGACACCTGCGGAAACCCGCAAGGTGGCGGAGGGCTTATGAAAGGGATTAAAGCACCCGTTCGTAGCACAAAGCCATGAAAAAAATCCATAGGGATTTCTACGAAAAGAAAGTTTCGATCTAGTTGAAGAAAAAATCGTTTTGGCCACGGGATCGAAAACAGGACCGACGCCCTTGCAGGGCGTTGGTCCCGGGTTCGATCCCCGGACAGGGACGGAATTTTTCTTCAACTACGAGGCTTTCCTTCCTGAGAAAACCCTGTGGATTTCCTTCTATATTTTCGCGCTGCAAACGGGTGGTTGTCAAGTATTCCTTTCATATGCTGAAGTTGCGGGGTGTTTTCATTCATTTGCACATGTAACGCGCGAACAACTGTTTTTAGACAGTTACCACCCCGACGTTACACAACCTTTGCGAATACAACCTTCTAGTTATACAACCGTCAAGTGTATCTTACGTAAAGCAGATTTAGCTGAACCCAATCGACGAGTTTCTCAGTGAAGCGAGAAGTAATGCCAGCTGGCGGTGACACGGTGCCCAAAAACGTTCACTTCGCCAGTGCTTACGAGTCGAACCGTGTGCGTAAAAGGACACTGCAGCCAAGGGAAAGCTTTTCTGTTCCGAAATGGCTTCATTTTTACTCTTCTTTTTGACTCCCGAGCTGTCCAGTCATTACTGCGCATTCAGAGTGCGCCTACCTCTGAAGACAGACAGAGAGACCCAGGGGACTTGGACTTTCGCGATTTTATTCCGCGAGCCCTTTCTCGAAGTTGAACTCGGGTCCCCTAAGCTCAGCTTTGGAGAGAGGCCAGAATTTTGCAACAAAAAGAAAAGAAAGAAAGGTGAATGTGAAAGGTCCTAAAACAAAACAGTTACTACACAGACACGCAGGCAAAGCGACTGATTTTGTCTGCAAAGTCACAGAATCCTTCCGAATAGGACCTAGAGAAAGCCAGCTGTCAACAGTCAAACGCAGAGAGTGATAGAAAGAGAACTCGGACCTTTTCGACACGCGACAAAGAGGAAACTCGACTCAGTAGGGAGCGAATTCCGAGAGGGGCGTGTAGTTTCTTTCAAATCTGGCCGGGGGGGTCTCTGGCCTCTCGGCACGCCAGCTAGGCGACGCAGCCGGGGTTCCCTCTGATTGACCCGCTGTCGCTGGCGCTGAGGGCTACACGGCACTCCCTTGACGCCGGCGCACGCCGCCGCTGATTGGACGCTTCCTGCCTGCCTGAATAATCGGCACACGTTCGGCGTGGGGGGGAGTTCACCGGGCTCAAACAGGAAGCAACTCGAAGGCTTTTGTGACAGCCAAGGAGCGGATCGTGCGTTTCGTGGCGCCTTTATTTATTTATTTATTTATTTATTTTTTTTGAGAATTCTCTCGACTGTCTCGTTTCCTTTTGTATAGCTTTCCCTCGTTTCCTCTTCGATCTCGCAATCTGAACAGAACGGGAACTTTTTTTGTCGGGAACGCCAAGCCGGGACTAACAAGGCCCTATAGTGTTCTCCCGTTTATTTATGCTGCTTTATTTTATGTCGTTTGTTTGGCAAGAGGATAGGGCTGCCTAAAAGTGCGTTGCTTGCAGTGCATGCACCCGTGAGAGACCTTTGAGCGGTAAACAGTGTTCTGAATCCAAGCGTGGAGCTTTTTATTTACAGCGAAGCTGTCCTTAGTCTCCCTGTGCCGTCGCCGTCATTGTAGTAGTTGTCATCGTAGTAGTAATAGTAGCAGTATAGTAATAGTAGTAGTAGTAGTAGTAGTAGTAGTAGTAGTAGTAGTAGTAGTAGTAGTAGTAGTAGTAGGCGTCACGCAGGTCACGTGACCAGAGGTGGGTGGATAAATAAAGAAATAACTAAAACGGCATAAATTTCCTTGGAGAAGCGGGGTTTGGACCCCTGGCATTCATGGACCGAAAAGGCAGGTATCATAACCACTGATCTATGCACACAGGCTTGCACAATCAGGCGTAAGAGCGCGCATTTCAAATCTAACGGCGGACTTACGATATCACGTGATCTCGCTAGCCAATCACAAACGCTCAACGCGCTTACAGCTTTGCTGTCCGACAGTTTCCACGGCGTTAAACTGGCTGAATATATTTTTTTTATCTGTTCTGGAGCTTTCGAGACACTCGTAGGCATGTCTGGTGACATTTGACAACAAAGCATGATCGCGTAAAGATACACATGTGTACATAGTGAGTGCGCGCGAACAAGTATGCCACTTCTGTTCTTTAGCATACATTACCGATTTCCCCGCGCTTGGTTCATGCAGAGTGTCGATGGCTGACAGAGGGTCTACAATGTGTTGTGTTTGGTCAGAAGATCACTTATGCGCTTACTGTAAAGTAGCTGCACGATATGCAGTTACTGCATGATATGACATATGGTATAATATGGCATATGGCAAATACCGCACGATACGACAGTTGTCGATGACAAAATCACACTTGCAACAGCACACACGCATACGTAAGAAAGCACACTCGCGCACAGAGGGATATAAATAGACGCGCACACGCGCACGCGCATGTATGCAAGCCGACATACACAGTTAATAAAACACGACAAACCGAACCCTTGAATTCGTGCAACATACTTTGACCACTGCATGCACACGTGCACAGTCGTTCACATATAAAACGAATTGGGGTTGAGGAACGCAAGGGGATATAAGGCGGGAAAGGGGATTGAATGCGATGTACTCCACCTGCAATATACAAGAAAAAAACCACAGCAGTTAATGCAGCGTAGAATGAATTGAAGAAAGAGAAACGGATTCCTTGGACATTGTCCGAAGCTGTAGGTTCGACCTCTAGCAGGCTGCGGCAAGTTGACTTTTGATCCACTTTAATTCCATTCAATTTATTTCATAATTACTATGCTTTAGTTAAGATACAAGTAGTGTCCCCTATACCCTCCTTAGCTTTATTGTATGTTGGTTTCATTTGGTTGTGTCAATAAAAAGTGACGAACCCACGGTCAATCGCCCCTCTTTGGCTTACTAAGGTTGCATATTTTTATTTTTATGTACGTTTGAAGTCGCAAAAGTTTGATGCTCTGGTTAGAAAGAGAAGTGTACACGTTACTAAATCAAAAATGCCATCTGTGCTAACTTTAGTCGTGTAAACATTGTAGTAACGGTTGTCCACATGGCCACAGATGTTTGGAAATACATAAACCACGAGAATGCTCGCATATCCAGAGGAAAAAGCTTGCGGGTTAAAGTCAAAAGTCACATCGAGTCCAATTGCACAAACATGATATAATGTATACTTTATTTTGCTAACTGTTGTGCTCTATCCCGATAAACTTTCTGGCCCAAAGTTTATCCGTGCGCTCTAACATTTTTGCATCTCAGGTTTTCGATTTTACCTCCCCAAATTTATCTTGACTTGCGTGATCTTCCAATGCATTTGCGAACACGCTGGGAAGCGATTGTTTTCGTCTCGTATTTTACTCATACTTAAAAGCGAGTGAATGCGAGCCAGTTGGTACGTATCCATAGTTAAAAATAGCGTGAAGTAGACACGGACAAGAATGCACACATGATCAGGTGTGCTGGACACAGGAGCAGCGCTACACCAGATTCAGTGCTGCAGTCCTGTGAGCATTCTTGTCCATGTCTACTTCGCGCTGTTTTCAACTATGGATTACTCATACGTTGCTCGGCTACGGTAAAATTAAACTTCATGTAAATCAGAACAACCAAGTCTACTTGCCGAATTCTAACTCGTCGATCTACTTCACATAAGTGCCGTTAACTCGTAAGTTGCCAGTGAGACCAGCACATTCGTTGCCAAGCAACCATCCGGCCTATATCGGAGACGCATGCGTTCAAATCTGGCATGTTTTTACGTTGTAACAGTTGAAAGAAACTGCCTGTTTGGGAACTTCGCGGCGAACGCGCAACTTTCTGAGCCGTTGAAGCTTGTGTTTGAAGCTGGTACGTCGAAGCTATCTTGGGCCGTTGAAGCACAAAGGAGAAGTCGTTTCCAAAGCGCGATCTGCGACGAATATAAAGCGCGAAGAAGCGATCGACGGCAGCGCACATAACGACGCATTTCTCCGCAGAGCCGAGACTTTTTAACTGCCTTCTGAATCGAACGTGATCCAGGACAAAAGGCTCAGCTCCTCGCCGCTCGCAGCAAAACAAATAAGAGGATCAATAAACTGCAAGAGGGGCATCATCCTCGGCTCACGCCGCTGGCGTTCATAAAAACATAAATAAATAGAATAAAGCTATGAAAGTGGAAGTTGAAGCGTGCACGTATCGTCTTGATCGTTCTAAAGATCTTTGAAGTGCGCAGAGGGGCCAGGAGGTCGCCGTTTTTGAACTCCATTCTTTAATAATGAAAAAAAAAAATTATTTTCTCTTTTAACATGCGAATGCGACCTTCCCTGTTCAGCATTATGCGGTCCGCGCGGTTGCTGTATATATACATCATAGTCCCCAGTGTCGACCATAAAGTCAGTTTAATGTTCGCCACCCATAAAGGCTGCTTTTCTGTAGCCGCGTCCTACGCGTGAGAACATTTTTTTTTTTTTTTACTCTTGAGTCCTTCTCTTTGCCGGTTTATCTTTTTCATTACTTGTTGTTCTTCTGTCTGGAATGTGCATCCGAACGACGCTGAAAGATATGAGTATATATCTTACACCGTGATCCGAACATCCGATGTGCCCTGATGGACATGCCTGCCGCTGTAATATAGGCGTTCGAATACTTTACAGATTATCCAAAACGTACTGTCACGGGCGAATGAAATACGAACAAATTAGGCTTTAGTTAAAAAAAAAACGTTATTTCGGTTCGCTCAATGTCAGTAAGCGTAATAACAGCATGATTCCGGCTTGCGCGCTCAAGTTGAGGCCTAACTCATCTTCGGCAACCGCATAATTAGCGGTGCCAGATAGTTCTCTCCACTTACATTCGCGAAAGGTCGAAGCCCGTTCTACTGCGCGATTTTCTGTTCTCATTTGATTTGTTCATTACTGTACAGTTTGCAGTCAATATACAGTCGTGAGCAACATAAGATGGAACACTGAAATGACATTTTAAAGGCCACGGCGGCTAAACGCAGTTGGCAAGCCTAAAAGTGTTCATGGCGCTAAATGCACAAGCGGAAAGATACATCTAGCCATTCAATGCGTCACATGTAAATCATTGCGTCACAAGTAATCGTTGAATAAACATAAATTAGGTGTTCCAGCTCATATTGCTCAGGACAGTACGCAAAAGATAACGCTTGGTTTGTACGCAATCTTTAATTATTTTTTTTATCTCCGACCTGAATTCAACAGACTACAACGAAGGAAAAAATATTATTATGGAGAATAAGGGGAAGGAGAAATGGGCGAGGAGGCAGGGTCTGACGCTACATCACGCACATTGGCTCCGAACGTTTTGTTCACCGTTGATCACGTGCGCATGCTACATAGTTTCGGAATACCGATTACGGCGCATTCTCCATGATGGCGGACCATCATGACCGGGTCTATTACGGGCGCGAAGATACGGAACGCAAAATGATGATGAATCAACACTTATTGAGCCCAACTATGTTGTGCATATCTTTAAGGGTGCATATCTTTCATTTTCTTCTGTCCCTTACACCTTCGCATTGGGCTCGTCTCCGTGATATACACTTTATTAAACGAGTTACGGCCAACAGCTCGAGTGTCTGGGTGCTATCGCGCGGCTTCGAATTGCACGCCTTTGCCCGTTAGCTATATGGCCGTGCCGCGCCGCGAAAAATCAGACCCACGCGATGGGCGTCCCTTACGGAGGCCATTACTCCCAGCGCTCCGAAAGTGCTAAGACGAGGGTGGACAAGAATAGAAAAAAATATATATATACGTATTGAGAAGACTAGACGAAGAAGAAGAAAGAGGGGGAGAGATAAGGCGGGGAGCGAAAATCGATGCTCTTGATCGCCACGCCAGCGGCCCTGGGCTTTTTCGAAAGAAGCGCCGCCGGCATGCGGGATATGTAGGGACGAGGCTTGCCGCGAGCACGAAATTTTCTTAGATGGCTGCGTCGCGTGAAACGGGCGTATGCAAAACGACCCGTATCGGCCCGGGTGAGCAGCGCGCACGTTTAGGTCGTTCTTTCGGTGCGGTAAGCTGTGGATGATGTTTCTTGCCCCCCCCCCCTCCACTCCCCGCCTTTTAATTTTTTATTTTTTTCTTCGTGTAACGGAATGTCCTGCCGTTTTGTGAACGTTTATGAGTTACCGAAAAAAGTTCGCGAAGTTAAAGCGAAGACTTGGTTTGCGACAGGGCTTAAAGTCAGCGGGGGGGGGGGGGGGGGCTTCCATGTTCTAAGGAGGGGCTGGGCCCCCCCCCTTGGCTGGTCAGCTGTAGCACTGCTGCACTCATTTGACATGTGTACAGAGAAATTATGACTGTAATATATTTATTTGTACTACAACATTCTTAAGCATTTGTTCAGTGCTAGAGACAGTTGGCTATATATATCAATATATATAATGTCGCTGCACTACGATGCCCCCCCCCCCTCCAATAATGGGAGACTTTAAGCCCTGGTTTGCGGGTTTTCACCACACAAGCCGCATGCATAGTATGCCATAGGAGGGACCCCGGCCCGCCGTGGTTGGTGTAATGGTTATGGTGCTCGACATGCTGACCCGAAGGTCGCGGGATCGAATCCCTGCCGCGGCGGCCGCATTTTCGATGGAGGTGGAATGCTAGAGGCCCCGTGTACCAGTGGCGTAGCCAGGGGGTGGCACACCGGGCACGTGCCCCCCCCCACCCCCCCCGATATTTTTTTTCGCCATAGCATACAGAGCGAAAAATTAGCGAAAAATAACCATTTCAAGGGGGTGCCCCCCCGCGAAATCAAGAAGGTCCCCCCCCCCCCCCCAGAAAAAAATTTCTGGCTACGCCCCTTGTACTTATATATTTATGTGCAATTTCCGGAGCCCTCCTCTACGGCGTCCCTCATAATCATATCGTGGTTTTGGGACGTAAAACCCCGACCATTATTACTATTATTATTAGGCGAGACCCTTCGGATAGTTTTGCAAACTGGTGGAACCTGAATGCACGAATGCTTGTGAATACCGCGTTAATTTGAACACGATCGCTTTGTAGTATTAGTGGCCGCAAATATGATTGCATTGCGTGGTTTGACGTGCCAAAACCAGCATTATCTTATGAGGCACGCTATAGTAAGGAAACTGCGGATCGCTTTCGACAACGTCGGTTTCACGAGCGTTTCTCGATACGGCCACCATCGAAATGCCGCCGCCGTGGTCCAGAATCGACGCGCGACGCCCTGGTGTTTAGCAGCACGACGTCATAGCCGCTAAGCCCCGGCTGGTATGTCACAAATAAGGCGCAGCACCTTCTTGTATCCATGCACATGAATGCCACGGCCACTCAGCCATGACCACAGACCGTCGCTGTCCGCCACGGTGGATCAGTGACTAAGGTGCTCGGCTGCAGACCCGAACGTCGCGGGTCCGATTCCGGCCGCGGCGGTCGTATTTCGGTGGAGGCGAAATGGTAGAGGCCCGTGTACTGTGCGATGTCAGCGCACGTTAAAGAACACCAGGTGGTCGAAATCTCCGGAGCCCTCCACTACGGCGTCTCTCATAATCATATCGTGGTTTTGGGACGTAAAACCCCAGATATTATTATTACAGACCGTCGCTAATCCTCCCCTGTCCGCCGTAGGTTGACTAGAAGGCGAATTAACGGGAGTAGAACAGCGCGACGGTGAATTTTCCTTTTCCTCTTTCTACGATAAATGAATGCGGACAGGGTAACAAAAAGTCACGGAGATAATTTTTCAATCAGACAATCCTTTCACCGCATTGAGCACTACTCAGAGGCCGTGGGATCTGAGCCAGAGATAAAACTTCGCGGTGAAGCGAAGCATAAGTGCATCGGCGATAACAGCTCCAGACACTGACGTCTCGTCGCGCATTGATGTTTCGATAAGGTCTCTCGGGTTATGGCACACCGCGATGACGTATACCTCTCCCGAAGGCGAACCGGATAGAAAGAAGTACGAAGCGTTGTGCATAAAGTCTCTGCAATGTGCCTTGCCCGTATCATCTCAACCATCGTTATTCCCATCTGCGGAGCAGCTTGCCATACATGACGCTATCGAGGGAAGCCTTTTTAGTATTCAATAAAGAGCTCCTCTCTTCGGAAGATAACAGCCCCAAAGAATTTTATAAGTCATAGAAAACCAAGCTGAAAACTTTTAGAGTATACTCCCCGCTAACGCCAAGCAAAACACTACGTCACAGTTTTTTGCGTGTGACGCAAAACACTGTGCCAGTGCTTTGCGTCACACGCACAATACTCGCTACACTCTGCGTCCCACGTTATATCTCTCTGTACGACTCATAACACCAAACACACGGCTTGCGTCGCTAATGCATTGCCCGCGAAGATCCGGGAGATCACGCGCCGGATTATAGTGCCAACGTCGGCGGCAACTTGCTTCCAAAGGCTCCTCGTACGAGTCCGTAATCCGCGCTAAATGTGTCGTCGTCCGTGCACCCACGCTTGGCGACGCATTTCGCCGAATCCTTCGCTGTTGTTTTGCTATTGCTTTTTTTTCCTCCGTACGCGAACGTGACGCGCGAATTAGAAAAGAAAAGACAATAAGAAGAAATAAAATAACAACGAAGCCACTGCGCATGCGTGAGTGACTTTGAGCAACGGAGCAGCACGAGTACCCGACGCTGTCATGCTCGCCGTCAGAGTCAGTGGCCGCATATACCAGGGACCGTTTCTGAGAAGCTCGGCCAGGGTAGGGCTCTTGGATTTGAGCCAGGCAGACACACACGGCAGCGTATACGCGTAAACGCGTCAACCCCTTCGGAATGCTCTTTGGGCTCTGCTTGTTTCCTCCTACTCTCCTCGCGAACGTAGATGCACACGCCTGGCACTCCGTCGTCAGGCAACGTTGCTTACCTCGAGCAAGCGAGAGAGAGAAATCGGTAGGTAGATATAGGAGGAGAGGAAGAAAATAAATAAATTAAATAAATAAATAAATAAATAAATAAATAAATAAATAAATAAATAAATAAATGAAAGTCAGATAGATAGATAGATAGATAGATAGATAGATAGATAGATAGATAGATAGATAGATAGATAGATAGATAGATAGATAGATAGATAGATAGATAGATAGATAGATAGATAGATAGATAGATAGATAGATAGATAGATAGGGGAGAGAGAAAAAGAAAGAAAGAGAGAGAGAGAGAGATGGCCGAGGAGTTAACCAAGACAGAACGGCTTTCGCAAGGCTCAAGATTTCCGGTGCATGAAGCCATTCCGTGCTGTAGTCCGGCGGTGAAACAGCTTCGCGAGGCGAGCCTGTTTGGCGAACGAAGCGAAATCGTTTTGTGTGTGTGTGTGTGCGTGTGCGTGTGTGTGCGTGTGCGTGTGTGTGTGTGTGTGTGTGTGTGTGTGTGTGTGTGTGTGTGTGTGTGTGTGTGTGTGTGTGTGCGGCTTTTTTTTGTTTGGTAATCGGAGAAATGTGCGTGTCGTGTAACACGCCGTCTCTAATGTGCGCACATTAGGCTGCGCCTGCACGGCTGAGTAACATTTCCGCGTTCGTCTAGTCAGCCGACAGTCCGGTTCATCGTCGTGCAGTTGGCGTTTTGGAGGGGGCACGTGCTAGTGGTTGTTTGTGGAGCTGAGAAATGCTAGTTTAGCTCAACGTTTCTAGAACTTCTTGAAGAAATTCTATAAACGTTGGTTTTGCTGTATTATATGCTGTATACATGCAGAAGAGTGAATTCATACCGCATGTTGGGAAGACCAGCTTCAACTGAGAAAAAGTGCATTGGAAGTTTAGCGCGATGGAGTCTGCACTAAAGCTTTCATTTGTAACGAATTCCCATAACACAGGGTCATAATGCAGACGTGGTACCAACGGCATCTATTGACATCTATTGACAGTTGAAGTTGATGTTCTACTGACACCTTTCATTAAACCACTTGGTATAAAAATACGATATTTAAATCGCGACTCAACAGGAAGTCAATACGTATTCTTCCTGAATACCGACGCACATTTTAAGCATTTTCAGCGGGAGAAGAATATGCGCTATTGGCAGCGTCATTGAATTGATCCCGCTATGCATCTGGCAGATATGCACAGTAATGGCGAAAAAAAAAAAGAGAAACTGAAAATTTCGAGAATCTTTCCATAACACTCGCGATATCGTTTACGTCCGGCGAAAATTCAATATAGACGGCCTCTCTAATATTCGCGAACACTGCGTACAGAAGCATATTGTCCGTTTGTTTTGTTTGTTCGCTTTTTTTTTTTTCGGGACACTGTCGATCAAATGAAGAAATTCCTTGGTATTCATTTTAAAATGTTATGCAATTTGTGCGAGCCTATATGTCCCGTGAGTATTTCATCCCTTCCGCGTGTCTTTCACCCAGTGTTGTACGGAACGGCGTTCCAAGGAACGACGTTCCAGGAACTAGTTCCTTTTGGCAGGAACGAAGGAACGCCACCGTTCCATTCAGGATCGGTGGAACTGTAACGGTAACTCGTTACATTTAAGCAGGAACGGTAGAGGGAACGGCGTTCCTTCTGTAGACGTTCCACGGCATTCAACAGGCCCACGCACGCAGCACATCATGCAGAAGAGGGCGGATGGGCGACCGTGTGAGGCGCGAAAATGTAGCGCTCGCCCATCATGTGACTACTATGCATCCTGGTTTTTACTTCAAGGCCGCAGGCAAGCGAAAGACGGCGAGACTGACCACGTGCTGGAGGAATTTTTTTTTACAGCAGAGATGTTAGCCTCCATCCAGCAGAGATGTTAGGCGCCGTCCTTTTCTGCTTCTAGTTCTCTCCCTACCACGGAATGCCACATTTTCGACCCGTCGTCATGCCGATTAACGCGCGCCGCGCTCCCCCGCTGACCAGCGCGCCGGCTTGGGCATGAAAAGACTTGTTTTTAGAGCCGCGAAGAGAAGCGGAAGGGGGTGTTATTCTTCGAATGTTGCTGCCAAAAGGTGTACGTTGTTCTGTACCGCGGCGACAACAGCTTTTGTTGGAAAGCCGCAGTGTGCCCCGAACTTTTAGACTGCAAAACGCTCGGCTGAGAACCGAGGCAAGATACCGTTCCCACGGAAGAAGCTGCACGTGTACGAGCCGCCTACGCGGTCACCTTAAACGGGTTGTCTCACTTGATTATTGGAGAACCCTCGCCTAATTAAAAAGGGGCGTCGTCAATATTTTGAGGGCGGACTTTGTGACAATGCAATGCGCATTATTGGACCCATGTCAGTGGTCCCTTTTTCCCCAGGAAGAGAATAAGGAGACACGAAGGGGATTTAAGCGCAGGATATCGATTCGCCCTGATAACCAGTCTAGTTGCTTGTCAAACAAGGTGTAGAATAAGATCAACGAGTATCCCTTCTAGAAGTTTTTAGTGTGCGCTTTTAATCGGCTGGCCCCCTAAACTTAGCCATTGAGGCCTAGTTGAGACACGTCGGCAACCTAGGCATCGGGACTTCAATCTCAGGTTAACTCAACCTGCCTGAGATCACCTTCAAGCACTAGCTCCCGGAAGCATCGGCGTTGCAACTCGGACCCATCGACATCGCAGTCATGCCAGAACTCTTCGGGACTTTTCGCATCCGATCGTCGTGGACGCAACGCTGCCGGTCATCTCACGTATGCCTTCACCTGTTTATACCATCGAACATTCACGTCTTTTCGGTTTAATTTTATTCCATTTTTTTGTTCAGTGTTAGTTCAGTTTGTGTATTTTGTAAGCTTATTGTTTGACTCTATTTGTAAATTGTTAGTTTACTTGAAGTGTTGTACTTCAAGTGCTTGTGCCGCAACAGCTAAATTGAAGCTGTTGTTTTGTTCAACGTTGAAACGTTGAAAAGTACCACATGATCAACGTTGAAACGTTGAAAAGTACCACATGTGTTGGACTTGAAATAGACGAGCACGAAAGTTGCAGTTACATGTATGTAGTAAGGCCGGTGCTCTCGAAAAAAATTGTCTAGGAGCGCTTATTTAGATTCCGTTACCTATGTGTAACCTGCTATCGGCAATGTTAAATTCGTTTGATATATGTAGCTCGATGGGAGCTTTAAAGTGCTCACTTTATTTCGCCTCAGGATTATCCGACACTATATATTTATTAAAAACTCAAATGTAACGTTAATGTAAGGATACGTTCCTATTTTGGAAATGTAACTGGAACGAGTTCCTTTTGCATTTGAGGAACTTGTAACGGGAACTCGTTCCGAAATTTGGAAGGAACGAGGAACGAGTTTTCGTTCCTGTTTTAGAGGAACGTGTACAACACTGCTTTCACCAGGCTATATTGAACGGGGTTCCGTTCATATGTATATGGTTTCGTAATATTGCGCTATACGATGCCGTAGCGATTGCTAGCAGGACCTGATCTTGACGACTGCGCGTCGCATCAAGCCGACCTCTCGGCCTTCTAATAATTTCGCCCTCCCCTCTCTCTCTCTCTTTCTCCCGCGTCGCATACTGACGAAACGATATGAGCTTTTTACATTCATTGTTCGGTCCTACCTGAAATTGTTGCAATATTGCTCTTCCAGCCATGGTCTGATATTTTCCTAGTCGTACGACGTTTTAGTCCATATTCAAGATAACACGGCTGGCGAAACAGCAAGTACAACGTTGCTGTATCTAGCAGCTTCGGATCCTTTCACTGTAGCCTTCTACTTGTGAGCACGATGGCCACCGGTTCGACTCCCGGCCTGGAGGAAGGAGGGGGGGGGGGGGGCATTTTGATAAGAGCGCCATGCAGAAGCGCTCGAGTCTGGAGCAATGGTTGGACTTTAAAAAATGTCCCCTTTTTGTCAGAGGTCCCATTATCGAGCGTGTCTCAGTACCCCTGTGTTGCTGTGATGCCATGCACGAAAGCCTCAATCATTAAATGGATCAATCAATCAATCAATCAATCAATCAATCAATCAATCAATCAATCAATCAATCAATCAATCAATCAATCAATAATAGGATATAACACGCAAAAACTGTCGTACTCCGCAAAACACCGCAGTACATTCCACACAAACTAAAAAAAAAACAAGAATTCGCACAGTTACATTTAATCTGCGTAGCCATAATATTAAAAAAATCCCGCAATCACGTTTATTAGCGCAAGAGGACACACTGGCTGCAACCTAAATATCTGCGTCCCGTTCCCTGTCTTTGCTCTATAGGAAACATTTTAACAGGAATAAAACTATCTCGACTTGTCACACTTCTTGCGTTCACGCGCCATTATACCATTCGCGCGTTGACCGAACGCCTGTGCCACCGTGTACCATCATGTTTCTAAATCCAAAAGGACGGAAACACAGTTGGCGCTAAAGCGATAAGCTTTGGTCAGACAAAAGAACGTCGTCGCTCAAGCCAAAACGTTGACCTCAGCGACATTCCTTTGTGCAACGTTCATTCATCACTCCAAGACTTCCCGAGAAACTCTGTAACACGTGGAATTAAAGTGGTACGGGAAAGGTCAGACGTTCACGCGCCGCCATGACGTTACGCTTTTGACGTTGCTTACCGTGAAGCGAGAGCGTGAGCGTGCCTTCCAGGTCCTGTCCCAGTCCGTTGGAGGCGACGCAGCGGTACCTGGCCGGCGTCCTCCTTGCGGACCTCGCGTATCACCAGGGTCCCGTTGGCCAGCAGCGACACCCTGGCGCCACCGAGCGGCACGGGACGCAGCTCCACATCGTCGGACACTGCGCATGCGTAGAAAAAAGCTTCAGCATTACTTTTTATTTCTTTTTTATTGCGATAGCAATTATATGGACACTCTTGGCTGGTTTTCACCGTCGGCGTCGGCGTTGGCGTCATTTGCCGTATACGTATATGTATATATATAAACCGGCCCCGCCCGTCGTTCGTGACGTGAAAAGACGCGATGACCGCCACCGTATAGCTCAGTTAAGTAGAGCATCGGACGCGTTATTCGAAGGTCGCAGGTTCGGTCCCTGCCCGTGGCGAGTTCTCTTTTCGTCCACTTTTCTTTCTTCACATTTACACTACAATTACTTCTAATAACATCCCCTATACTTTCCTCGGCATCATTGTCTGTTAGTTCTCATTAATCTTCTGCCTAATCATAACTTGCAAAAATGAGCGTGTAAAGTTGGTTCTTTTTTTTTTCCAAATAGCCTTTTGGTTTGCGTAATGTTTCACCCAAACTGGCTTGTAGCATAGCGCGAAACACACAGGGGCAAAGAATAAGACTGGACGAACACAAGCGCTAACTTTCAACAACGTAAATTTTATTTTCAGGATCGGTCAAGTGTGGATGATTTGTAAAACGAAAAGTTGTCATCATGTCACGTGATTTTGTGAGTATATATGACCAATCCTGAAAATGAAATTTTCGTTGTTGTCCAGCGCTTGTGTTCGTCCAGTCTTCTTCTTTGTCCCTGTGTGTTTCTGCGCTATGCTACAAGCCAGTTTACGATGAACCAACAAGCCCATATTGGTACCCTTGTCGTTTTACCCAAGACACCCTTTAGAAGCTAAGCGTGTTATGGGTTATTGAAGCAACTGTGGCCCAATATGACAGAGTGCGAGCTGATAATTGGGACTCGCTGAATTAAAAAAGCGTTGAATATTAGGCGAGTTTAGATTAACAGGTCTGTCTATTTTACGGCTATCTACAAGCACACCATAAATTTACGCTTATTCTGTGAATGTTTATTGTTCATTTATAAGGAACATGAATATCCCCACCGGCAGTGAACGACAGCTCAAGACGCCATGGCTATATACGTAACCAGATGGCCGGTGTAATGGCTGTGGACCGCGAGCGCTCCATCCATGGGGTATTTTAGAATATGCTATGTTGCGTCTATGGTTGGATGCGTACGTCCGCCTTCTATGCTATGTTAGCTGTAATTGGATATCCCTTGACTGGTAGTCTGACTTGGTAGTATATTTGTCACTGTTTTCAATGATAAGTGTGTTTAAACAACTGGCAAGCCCCCTCATGATATGGGTGTTTTGATTCATGAAGATGCGTTTTTCCTACGGTGTAGGGGTGTTAGTTAAGAGATATCGAAAAACGCCTTTGAGGGTTTAAGCTGGTTTACTGTGCATTATGCTTTGTAGTATAATGCACAAAGAACGAATAACCGACACGCTGTGGTAGATGCCCTGGGGCTGAGCAAGATGAAGCCAGGATGCTTTACAGCCAGTGGCATAAAGTCATGAGGGGGGGTATCAGGGGGTGGACTCAACGTATTCCACCAGGACCCACAATATTTTCGGTGTGGTGATGGCTCGAATTTCATTTCACTGGAGCGATCGCTCACACTGAAATGCACGCACTTCGAGTATTATACAGAACATTTGTATTTTCCGTCATCCACACCTGTCGTTCGTGGGCTTTAGAAAGAAGACAGAGTACTCTCGTTCTCCGCTGGACATGTACTTATTTATTTTTTTAGTTTCACTTTGCGGCCGAGAACGAGATGTGTCGTCTAAAAGAAACCAGCAAACTACAGCGTCGACACGTGCGTTTGTTTTTCGCGTTACACCGTCCTTAAGCTGTCGAAACGCAGCCGGTTCGCGCCGACAGCCCCCAAGGAAATCTCTCTGCGAAGCAGTGATGGCTTCGGCGGCCATTTTCGGTGTGGCGTGTACGATCGCGGCCGTATAAGCCCGATGCCAGACACGGCCCCGACGGACTCGGGGGCTTGTATACGCTGTCATGTTAGGGCGTGGGACGTGCGTGGCGTCGGTCGCTTGGCTTCGCGGTCCGCAGAGTGCTTTCGATTTGGAACCCCGGGCACCGCATGCCGTACACGGGGCGGGCGGCGCCGTCGACGACGACGTGCTTTCAACTGCACTCCAGGGATCGTTGGACGCGTCTCGCCCGGAAACTGATTTATCGTCGCGGGGTTTTCCGCGCAGCCTTTCCTGGCATCACACACCGAGTGTGATGCTTTGCTTTTCTTCTTTAATGTTGATAGCGTTGAATTGCGGCAGCAGGGATAACGGGTGCCGGAGGATGCAGAGATTGCGCGCAGATGCGTTTTGAGTGCCGTATGTCGCGTTAAACAACAAACGAGTAATCTAATTTAGAGTTTTGTATAGTATTACGTGCCAGAGCCACCACATGACTATGGGGCATGCCGCGTTGAGGTAGACTCCGAATTGACTTTCGCCAACTGCGGCTCTTTAACTTACGCATAAACAATAGAAAGTTGAGGGCCTGAGTGAAAAAAAAAAAAGGAAAGGAAAAGAAAAGAAAAAATGTGAGATACCTGTTCACTCGACGTGTTGAAACAGTTTCATAGTTATGTTATATTTCCTTGCTCTCATTCCGACGCCTGCAGACGTAACCAAATTAATGAAGACTCGCGTGAGGATGAGTGTGAAAAAGAAATGCAAATGTTACCGAAGTTGAACTTCAGCTAAACGGCCATTTTTACGACGAGGCCTCCTCCTCCTTCATATATGTGATGCTCAGGAAATAACTACTGCCTTTATGCAGCACCGACCACTTGTTTCCATGCAATCTCGCATATAATGAAGACCGCCAACCTGAGAAAAATGACAGTGAAGTGAACGCTTGAAGTTGCACTTCATTCTAGAGATTAAAATAAATGGACTTCATTGCATATAGCTAACCTGTCACTTTCATTTTGCATTGCACACTTAGAAAAACCGTTCGTTGACCATGTACAAGTTATGCGACGTGTACGATCTAAACATACACGCGACCATTTGCGTTTGAACATTGAAGAGAGTTGTTTTTGAGTCATTTCTTTGTGACAACATTACATATGAAATTCAAGCGAACAAGCCCAATGCACAGTTAGTCGGTACCAGCATTCTACACAGCTCTGGAACAGTACGAAACACGTGCTTGTGGTGTCCCTTCCATTAGCACCAATGTACGTATAATCCACGAGCGAATGGAACTCGAATGAACTGTAACGTGTTCGACCGTGTCTGATGCAAAGTGTATCTCCCGAGAGCAATCGGAGTGATGTGACGCTGGAAGTCATAAGCCTAATGATGCGAACAACCATTTGCTGCTGCACTTAGCAACAACGACGCGAGAGCAACAACGCGAACGACAAGGCAACTTGCAGGCAACGTTAACTCGTGAACAGTGTTGCGGCAACAGAGAACGACGCAATGAAACAAAAAAGGAAAATGCGTTATTTCGCTGCTCAACCTGCGAACACTGGCAAAATCGATCCTGCGTGCAAAATTTCCTGCATTCTGTACAGGGACACCGCCTTCGATGAACAACGTGGTGCAGCACTTCGGGCACACTTACCGCGCGCGCGCTAATGGACGCCTAATGAACGAGCGTCGGACGCCTTGTTTGTCACAACTTTTGGCCCTGTTTTCCCGTCCCGTGCCCGCTCGCTGTGGGTCGCCGTCACGCTACACGCTTCGCCGTTGCCCGCATAACCCATTCGCCTAATGGAAGGCCGCTCCCGAGCTGTATACGGATGCGGTACACAATGCGAGTCCGATATGCGGCTCCGCCGTCGGTGACCGCGTTGTTGAGTGCAGCGCAGTGAAAGTTGCGATTTTCGGCACCGCACTGAGATGTGTTTGCATGAGTGTCTCTGGTAAGCTTCAGCCGCGGTGGTAGTACATAGCAGGCCCGTAGCCAGGAATTTTGTTCGGGGGGGGGGGAGGGGGGGGGGGGCCTTGTTGAGGGTCTAGAAAAACACCTATTTTCATTATTTTTTTCGCGGTAAAACACCCCCCTTTCAACAGGAATTTCGGGGGGGGGAAAAGGGCTAGCCCCCCCCCCCCCTGGATACGGGCCTGGTTCATAGTGCCCGCTGCAGTGGTTGAAAAACTAAGAACAGTGCTTCGATGCGGACTATAAAGTGGAACGCTCTCTGGTGATTTGTAGTAGCGCAGACGGTGCATATAAAATGGAAACTAACCTAAACTAAACAAGTGCGCGTGTGCGCATACGTGTGTGTGTGTGTTTATGGTCAACCGCTTGTGTGTGTACGAAAGAAGTAGGGGGGGGGGGGGGCTCTCAAGAAAGTTGCGAGCACATGGTGGCCATCCCAGTCAAGGAGGAAGTATATAAGCTTGCGTAGGCTGTCATGGGATACTGATAATAGGTGTGCATTGTTCGTACTGTTCTTATATCTGAAGTTACGCAGATAATTAAAAATAATGAAGCTACTAACGAATACATGGCGTTCAGGGATATCAGGAAAAGAAATAAATCTATTGTCGAGGACATTGAAAATGATGAAGTGCAGAAATCAAACCCCTAAGCGAGCCTCGTAGATGAAGTGGACGCCATCTGTTAAATAAACCCATAACCACCTGTGAATTCCCCATTGGCTGATACTGCCTTGGGCTTTGGAGTATTTAGCCGAACCGCAAGTTCGCAGTTGAGAACGCGGGAAAAGCCAAGGCCCGAGAATGTTCGTAAAAGAGAAAATTCGTATCAATTCACTTAGTGAAACCCATCCATACATAGGCGTGCGCACGGGGGGGGGAGGGGGGGGGGGGCGAGAAGGGGGGGGCGCAAAGCCAGCCCTATACATTGTAGGGGGGGGGGCGCAAAGTCAGCCCCATACATTGACATAATAGGGAGGGGGGGGGGGGCGCTGCAACGAACCTTCGCGCCCCCCTGAAGGGGAACCCTGCGCACGCTTATGCATCCATACAATTCTTCTGCATAGCAGCGCTTTTGTCTCAGGTGCCTGTCATTTTTCCTTTTCGTTCAACTGTATAGTTACGGGAAAAAAAGACATAAAAGCCTAGAATTCAGAATGATAAGAAACCGTTCTCATATCAGAAGGTATTAAGTTCCCTTCATCTCGCATAACAGGTTATGACGCTTCGTCGTTCCAAGACTATACGTCCAGTCTTGACTAGTCTGTCGTCGCCATACCGTCCTAACTTCGCCACTGATTGAATATATTGATTGAATATGTTGAATATGTTGCGTGGAAACAACTTATGCAAACATCTTCGCGCTTAGATGTCTGCATAAGTTATGTAGACGAACCTAACCAAAGCTTTTGGCAAACAACGCCTGTTAGTTTAGCGGGCTCGGTGTGCCCGTTCCCTCGGCACGCGTTGCATGAAATTAAACTATATAGCTTTCTGGGCACGCCCTCCGAATAAGCTACGATACGAGGGGTCGGCACGGACGCGCCAGACGTGCCGTCGCTTCGGCCGCCTTTGTTTTGCTATGCAATATCTTCACAGCGCGATGCTTCCGTGCGCAAAACAATACGCATGCCGACCATGCACGCCACTGTTATCGGCGATCAGCGAAGCCGCGCCGGCGGATGCGAGCGCTCATTATCATGGGAAGCCGTATCCCGTCCCCGGCTCGTACACTGCACCACGGGCGCATAGACAAGTACGGGACGAGAGAAATATATGGCAAGGGCGGTGGCGATTTCCTTCTCCCTCGTGGCCCGGCATTTCCCGAATGGGTCGTCGAACTTACATCGCCTGTGCCTGGCTGCGAGGACAACAAGCCTCACAGCACGAAAAGGCATGTAAACTTATCACTTATTACGGGCGCATTCCAGATGTGTTTCAACTTTCAACTGTATTTCTGAATGTTAACAACGTTATTTGTAAGTGTTTAAGGGCATGCTCGCAAGCTATTCAAATAGTACGCACAAAGGCGCACTTTGGACCAGGGGCGTAACCAGAAATTTTTTTTTTCTGGGGAAAGGGGGGGGGGGGGGCACCTCCTTGAAAAGGTCATTTTTCGCTCTGTATGCCACACAACACTACAAAAAAAAAAATTATCGGAGAGCACAATCTAGAAATGCTGTCTTCTCTAGTTTTTTCCTCGTTCTCACTTTGTGGCACAAATTTTTCGTTAATCGCTAAAGCCGCCAGGATGGTCTAGTGGTTACGGTGCTTGACTGCTAACCCCAAGGTCGCTGGATCGAATCCCGGCAGCGGTGGCCGCGTTTCGATGTAGGCGAAATGCTGGAGGCCCGTGTACTTAGATTTAGGTGAACGTTAAAGTAATACTGACACGATTTTGAGACGTCGTAATAGGCACGTTTTCCTTTTCCTCGGTATGCAGTGTTAAAGATTTCCACACACCGGACTCGGACAACATGTATACAATATTTTATTTTGATCTCAAATGTTTTCATCACTGAGCGTCAGCAAGCCAGCCCCTACCGCAGTGAGCATTATCCCGACGAGTTAACATAATTCCACTGCTTGCGATACCAGCGTCCCTGCATGCAGCCTA
Source organism: Rhipicephalus appendiculatus (assembly GCA_030522465.1). NCBI lineage: Eukaryota > Metazoa > Arthropoda > Arachnida > Ixodida > Ixodidae > Rhipicephalus > Rhipicephalus appendiculatus. Next base: position 4,298,515 of record JALIZH010032999.1, read on the forward strand.
AATCGCAGAAATCACTGTCGGTGTAACCGGACGACAATTTGCTTATCGTTGTTTACGTGCACCATGAGCAAATGACAGATCTGCCGCTAGTATGTCGCGAGTTATTGTCTCCCCGTGACTTCACACGACCATGACACGTCACTGAGAACTTGAATAACACTGGTAGCGCAAAGAAACGGGGCACAAGAAGTAACACGGAGACACACACGCAGCGCTACACTCAACAATTGAGTTGTGTGTGTCTCCGTGTTACTTCTTGTGTCCCGTTTCTTTGCGCTACCAGTGTTATTCAAGTATGCCGTACGAACAAGCCCGCCTTGCAACTTTACTCGTCACTGAGAAGCCACCCTCTCAATATGGAAACCAAAAGTGTTTTTTTTTAAGGTAGTGGTATTAAAAACATATTCGATGCATTCACAGGAACCATGACACTCGTTTTAGGGGTTCTCGACACCAGTATTTTTATTTAGAGCGGCAATCGTATAATATTTGATATCCGTGTCAGTACTCCTTTAAATAACACCAGATGGGCAAAATTTTCGGAGCCCTCCACTACGGCGTTCCTCATAATCATATCGTGGTTTTGAGACGCAAAACTCTGAACAACTAAATTATTTATTTAGGGCTTGTTCGATGTGATATAGCAATGTGTGTTGTCATTATGTGTATATTGTTTGAATTCATATACAGAGCACTGTGCATCCAGAATTTGGTGATTTTTAAAATAAGTTGTAAACTTTATATACATATATGTAAATATTACGTATGCGCGTATTGCCCTTATTCATTTTAAAACGTTTTTTTTATTTTTTTTTAAGTACCACTATGCCCAGTGTTTTAGTGTGATGTCTTATAAAGATTACCAAACGCTGTATGAAGTGTACGTGGGGGCGGGGACCCCTGTCAGGCGCAAGCCTTTAGTCCTCGCCGCCCTCTTGATTGACGAAGAAAATAAACATATGAATTGAATTGAATTGAATATTATAAAGCTCACAGTTCTTTTTTGCGTGCCTCTGAAACATGGCGCAATAATAACGGCGTGACGAGAAATGGGAGGCGTTATTCTATAGCACTTATTTCCACTTCTTTCCTCGACTGCGACACGCCTGCCAAAACGCCTCTCACGTCAGCGGTAACGCCTCACGCCGACGTGTAATTCGCTTCAATGCCAACCATTCGCGACGGCGCAATAAATCGCCACGCGTTACTCGACTTGCCAGCTCACGTTGCCAGGTGCGCACTGTTGCCAGAACGCTGTCAGCGCAGACAAAGACGCCGTATTTTTGTCAGAGTTTGTGGAGACCTGCAGGGTGAATGACAAGTTGGCTACGGCGCGGGGACAGACTCGGTATGACCGCGGTAGATCTTTCACGAACCGGGATGTAGGCCTAGTCAGGAAACAGTTGTATCTGTTTCTTTTTGCCTCATCTCGGTGGCATGTAACGTTGTCTTATGTACGCATGCCAGAATAAACAGTATTATTATTAGTATTATTATTAGATAAAAAGGGAGGCGAAAGCCTACGAGGCATTCGTTCAGGAAGAGTATCTTCCCACGGTACATGCACTATTAGGAATTCCATGCTTGAGACCTGGATTTATCACCCCACGCGTACGAACAAATCATAGGAGGCGTGGAAGCTTTTCTGTATCACACAAAGCGTGCAAGGGGTTAATTGCTTTCAGAAAGGAAGCAGGGAGCATTATGTATTTCTTAACAATGCCATATTCACTTTACTTACATTCGCCGTAAGCTTGCTCTTTGCAGCTGCAGAACGATGCCCCCCAGTTATCCAACAGTAACCAACACTAGACAACATTATCCAGCGCTGGTGTTATGCGAGCAAATACGGTAGTTTTCGCATAAACACTACACTTCTTTTCGAACCTAATATAATGTTCTAGTGTATGTACTCACTCTTGATTACAGTTTTTTAAGATACTCTGCATGTCATACCTTACATCACTACAGGTACCCCCTCCCCCCTTCCCCATTTGAGCTCATGAAACGTCTTTCTGTATCATGTTTACAGGAAATCTGCTTACAAAACCTCACTCTTACTTCACACAGATACACAATAACGAGGAAAAAAATTTAGCATACATGCTTGCTTCTTCTTTTTGTTTTCTTAGCCCATCGATAATCGACCCTTTTCGTAATGCAGAAGTGCGCTTCCCTGCATTGCATATTCGCCCAACTAATCGCAGCACCTGTCGTGCTTCAAGTGGAGAAGAGGTCCTAGTTGCGCGTACCGGCGCTTGTCTATTATGCATGTTTATGTCGAGAGAGTTGACTGCCCATTTTCCGCGTCACAGCGCAAGCAAACTGCGCTTGAACACGCCGTTCGCAGAAGTGACTAGTTGCCACTAGTTGGGCTAACTGCATCGCAGGAAGGCTGCATTTACAATTATGGAAAGGGTCCACTTCACAATAACACGCAGAATTAGAGATGTCTAGCATATTTTGGGTTACACTAGGCACTATCGAGCAGGGTGAAGACTAGGCGACTGACGACACGACTCCATCACGCGACGGTCTTTTTTTACATGTCAGCGTCATCTCACCTGTCTCTTCCCTGGACCAGCGTACGGTGGGCGTCGGGTAGCCGACCGCCAGGCAATCCAAGGACGCTGGCCCGTTGAGCGCCGATGACGTGTCTCGTGGCTTCGTCACCCACTCGGGAGCCGCTGCGCAGACAGAGAGAGAGAGAGAGAAACGATCACTTCCTTGAAGGCCTGGCGTAAGTGCAAGTATCGCGTTACCACATTGTTCAAGGAAGCGAGACCGCGAAATCAGAAACGTAGCCATGGCTACTATCCTTTTACATCATTTCATTTCATTCATGATACGATGTGAAAGCACAGTAATTGTGACAGGTAGAGAGCGAGGGTGTGTGCGGGAGAGAGAGATAAATGATCACTTCCTTCAAAGACTGGCGTCTCTGCAAGTTTCGCGTTTCCAAGCGTTGTACAAGGAACCGAGACCGTGAAATCGGAAATGTAGCCATGATTACCGTTCTTTTGCATAATAACTGTATGCTGTCGATATCGGGTGTTTTGATGTAGACGCACCGTGTGGCGATTTACTTCAATCATGATATTAATTTGTTAATTATTCGGAACACGGCACTTTCCCTCAAGAAAGACTGGTCACACATCGAGAAATCGAATGGCTCTTGCAATACATAATAATAAAAAAAAGAACTTGACAAGAAGATGCATCTGCTTTTGGGTGCCGTTGTGACGGTACTAGAACAGCTATCTAACCGTTGCTTATTGACATGAATGCAATGTGGGACATGAGGTCACCGGGGAGATATGAGGGTTATATTTTGTTGCGGGTTAGAAATAAATACAGGTCGTCATTATCACCGGATTAAAAGCAACCGTCAACAAAATGGCAGTGTCTTTTACAAACCACTGCAGCGTGTACAGGTGACAGTTCCAAGTCGTACTAAGTTTCAGGTGCTATAGTGATTTCACATTTGCGTCTTCCTACTCCCCGTGCTTCACTGTGACCCGCACTTTGCCGATTTATGGAATGAAATAGAGAAGGGGTATAGAGAAAGCAGGCCCGTAGCCAATGGGGGCTGCCCTAAGCCCTCCCCTCCCCCCCCCCCCCCCGAAATTCGGATCGAGGAGGGTATTTTACCGAGGATAAATAATGAAAATACGTGTTTTTCAAGACCTTCAACAAGTGCACCCCCCACTCCACACCCCGAAAAAAATTCATGGCTACGGGCCTGAGAGAAAGGCAGACAACATAATCAGAGGTGGTTTCCGTTAGCTACCCTGCGCCGGGTGAAGAGTCAGAGCGAGAGACAGAGAGAGAGGGAAAGAAAAACACTATATTTAATCCCCGTGCAATATACAGCGCTAAATCAAGCAGCGCTCTCACGCGCCACGGTGTCCTAGTGGCTTTGGTGCTTGACTGGTGACCCGAAAGTCGCGGGATCGAATCCCGGCTGGCGGCCGCATTTCGATGGAGGCGAAATGCTTGAGGCCCGTAAGTCAGATTTAGGTGCACGTTAAAGAAGCTCAGGCGGTCGAAATTTGCCGAGTCCTCCGCTACGGCGTCTCTTACAATCATATCGTAGTTTTGGGACGTAAAACTGCAACGATTATTATTAACAAGCAACGTTCTAAAATTTATCATGTAGCCCAGTAGACCAGACGAACTGGAGCAGCGCAACTACAGCCTACAGCTTATGAGAACACTGGCCTCGCTACGAACGATTGTGTAAATAGACAATCGTTCGCAGTGCTTAACGCAATATTGCGTTAAGCACTGCGCATATCTCTTGCCTATCCGCGCCAATAAGAATCACTCTTCACTTCTTTCCAGCTACGCTTTGCTGTTTGCAAAACACTACATGTTTGTTCGCTTTCGATCCTCAGTGCCAGTGAAATATTACGCACGCTTTCAATCTTTTGCTTCACGAGCGTGGCGAACATGGCGAGTCAATTTCGTACGAGCGTGCGTGATTTCAGAGCCGTTCAGCGTCGATCGATTGATCGATCGATTCCGTGAGTGGAAGCACGACCGATCACGCTCCTCTACACCGTGCCCATTTGCGAGACCGGGATGAAGGACGCAATAACGTATGCGCGATCGCTAGGTGGCCCCGTGACAACGGCGTGCAACCAAGGTCGCCGCGAAATGGAGCGGACGATCTCTCACTGGAGCCGATGCCTTCCTCGCCGTACAATGGCCGTAGTATATCTTCACGGAATGGCCTAGTGGTCTGCTCTGACCTAGAGTTCGCTGGCATTGGCATTGGCGTAGCCAGGGGCGGGGGAGGTGGGGAGGGATGTTCAGATCTTCCTGCCCCCCCCCCCCCCCTCGAATTGTTTTCACTTCCACATGTGCAGACGCACACGTACAACGCACGCGTACAATACACGCAAGAACACACATAAAGGTAGGTTGAACATCGTCCACCACCACCCCTCCACCCCCCACCCTTCCACCCCAACCCGAGAAAAATTTCTGGCTACGCCCCTGTGCGTTAGCATGACTTCAGGTCAAGGCGAGAGCAATCTCCTTGAAAGAAGATATGCTTAAATTATTTAGAAGTTAGATTATCAAGATTTTTAACAAAATAAACCAACCTCAGGTTGTCAAAACGGATCCCGAACTCCTCTCCACATGGCGTCCTTATGAGTCATGACGTTAAATCACTCACTCACTCACTCACTCACTCACTCACTCACTCACTCACTCACTCACTCACTCACTCACTCACTCACTCACTCACTCACTCACTCACTCACTCACTCACTCACTCACTCAATCAATCAATCAATCAATCAATCAATCAATCAATCAATCAATCAATCAATCAATCAATCAATCAATCTATGGGATATCAACAGCAAGCTAACGCGACAGCTGTATGCGAGTATATATGCCACCCCCACGCTCAGGTATAGTAATAATCCTCACGGCTCCGCTCCGGGCGCTGAGTTCCATCCTCCGCCCAGCTAAAAGCGCATTCGTCTGGCAGATATTTTGGACAAGCGTTCGGACGATCGAACGTATTCGTACACCTACGCGTATTTTTTTCTTTTCGCGCGTTTATTTGCGACCACCGCGGCGTCGATATTGACCCTCGCTGCCTGTTTATCCGCGTTCATGCGCCCACGATATCTTTGAGCCGAGACAAGTTCAAGGTTTTCGTCGTCGTTCACTTAATGACCGTTTCGGGTCAATTCTGACCCCCCTCCCCACCCCCATTTTTGCGTGAGCGCGAAGATCACTTCCGTCCCCTCTTCTGCTTGTTTCCGGTTCACTAATGTGGGTGGAGGGGGAAGCAGCGGCAATCAGGAAATGTCGAGGTCGTCGTACGCGCAAGCGCACTCGCGGGCGTGCCTCATAACGCACGAATCCAGCGGGTCGATCAGACGCCAATCCATAGCCTGAGTCGTGTTTAATGAATGGTAATGCGACGCGGTTGTGTTTGCGCAGAGTTCGTGTATACACCGCGGGCGCGATAACGACACCTTGACGACGAAGATCGAAACGGCCAACTCGTGCGAGGTTGAAGTTGAAGAGATACGGGTAGATATGAGAAGCAAACACGTCACACTTTTTGTTTAAGTACTTCGGCTGCAGTGGCGTCACTTCCAAGGCAACGTCGCGAAGGCAATAAAGTGTTCCGCTCCGCAGCTCAGGTATAGACTATTTTCCGTAAGACATGTGGGCGCCGCCATGTTGGGCTGTTAAACCGATGTTTTCTTGTTTTTGTTTATCGCGACGTGAATTAATAAGGCCATGAAACCTTGTATGCACCAACCCAACCATTTTCATGCATATGCGTCTACCGTAACACTGTTTGTTTAGTTCAGTTTGTTTAGATGGGTTGAGTGCCCAATATGGCGGCACTCAAACCCATCCGTAAAATAGCGGCATCGATTTTCTGAACGTGTGTACAAGCTCCTATGGCGATGTTGGCGAAAAGAAAATAACGCTCGGCTGCTGACTCGAAAGTTGCGGGTTCGATCCCTACCGCGGCGGTCGCATTTCGGTGGAGGTGAAATGATAGAGGCTCGCGTACGTTGCGATGTCAGTGCACGTAAAGGAACACCAGACGGTCAAAATTCTCGGAACCCTCCACTGCGGCATGCCTGATAACCATATCGTGTGTCTGGCTCGTAAAACCAGACAAATTGCATTAATACAAAAAGCGAAAGCTGGAGCGAAAACATTCGTTACTCCGCGAATACGAAAACTGAGGGACTATGTTCGAGGTAGCCTCGTAAATCATACAGCTACTCTTGTAAAAATAACGTTTCTCGCGCTATCAATTCCCAGTTCGGTGATGAAAACGCTGCGACCACGAGTGAAAACTCCATGACTCCTCATTGCCCTTTCTTTACTGTAAAGCTAGCTGGCGAAGCGCCACTGGCTGACTCTGGTCAAAATAACGTTCTTAGCAATGTTCGCATCACGATGTAGATGAGCTGTGGTGACTGGAGATGTCAAGTCAAATTCACGCCCTCTTTTACCTCGTCGCATACATTTAGCTTTTTTTTTTTTTTTTCGGCGAGTAATAATCATCCGTCAACATCAGTGCGTGGTATACGCTGTGAGTGTACGCCTCGGCAGGATGTATGCGTTCTAAAAGCGCTGATACATTCGTACATGGCCAAATGAGCGAGTTGTTTATCAACAAGGCCGTGTTCACTCACGCGAGGCGGCATACGGAAAGCAACCGGAAGTAACCGGAAAGCGAGCAATCTCGCGACCTTTTTCACGGCGCACGAAATCTCCAGCTGAGCGTGTATACGTGCTAGTCTCGGTTTATGTATTTCTATCGGCTCGCACTCTGCGCACAAGGATAACCAAGGAACCTCCTCGAGGATAGCCTATCTGTTTCACAGCACGCACTGGCACGATAGCCATCGTAGCACGGGCAACAGGTATACAGGGTGCGATGCGATTAGTGTCATAAGCGTGCGCACGGAGGAGGGGAAGGGAGGCAAGGGCGGCTGCTACCTCCTCTAACCACCCAAACGGGGGGGCGCGAGGTCTGCCCCATGACTTTACTCAGTCTGGATTACCCAGTCATGGTTTAAAGAGCAGGATCGGTCCACGCAGGTTTATGACAATAATGGCTGCCGGAAGTGCCTGATGTCGCATTCCAAGTACTGTTTAGTTTCAATGTTTACTTCCGAAAAGCCAGGAGCAAAGTATAGGCTTATTATGTATAGTATTAGCAAAGAAGCACGTCAGCGTTTATTTTTGTTTTTCGTACACCTTAAGCATGTTGTCTTTTAAACTCGACAAGCGGGGCGGGGGAGAGGGGTCTGTAATGAACATTGGCCCCCCCTAATGGTTTACCTGCACACGCCTACGGTTAAAGCCACGTGCACGAGATTTTCGAGCGACAGCGACAAACTGTTTCCGTCGCGCTGTCGCGTCGCGACGGGAGCAACCGCATGTTCGCCACATCGCGAATAGTATGAGCGACAAAGTGCTACTATTTCTTGATTGAAAACTATCGGTTGCACGCAGGTAAATAGCGAAAAAGATTTAAAAAGTAGATGGATGACAACATGCTAAGTTTATTATTTTCTTGTGTGGGATAAGGAAGCCGTAAAAGCGTTTCGGGACTTCTTTTTTTCGAAATCTTTTGTGTCACCGCGGCAGCAGTATCTGCAGTGACCTCTTGGGGAGCCCGGAAGCCTACGCTACGACGCACTTCGCAAACTAACAGGATTGCGATGTTGACATTGCAACAAACTACCACCATTACAGCATGCTACCATTAAAACATAAAGGAAGACACCTGCCGATAAAGATTAACGACAAAATACGGCCGCTGCCTTATTCTCCGCGTGAGATGTGACTGTAAAGAAGGTATCTATATCTTACATTCCATGAAGTACGCGCGGATAAGAAGCATCAAGAGCAAACTGTAACCAGAGCGAGGATCAGGGGCGCTGCCATGTTGCCGGAAATCGTCACACTCACTTCCGGGCGACAAGCGATTTTTTCTGGTTTTCCAGAAACCTGCAACGCGACAAGCGACGGCAACGAATAGCCCTCCGCGACAGCAAATCCTGTCACTCCTGGCTGTCGCTGTCGTTCAATGCCGCAGCTTGAAAATCGCGTGCATGTAGTTGGGCCTATAGGATAGTAACAAGAAAACGACCGCCTTTTGCGGCTGCTTTGAAACAAAAAGGGCGTGAAATGCTGAGAGGCAAAAAGGCCTCGCCATCTCTACAGGGTGTGGGCCCAGGACACCTCGTGCCTGAATCGTTTCCGCGGTCCTTTCGTTACGCACGAACACGCTGTAGTATACCGGAAGTACCCCTGTACGTGTCGTGAAAGCACTCCTATTTCTCCTATCTGTTTATTTTATGGCGTGCTTTCGTGATGCGAATGACAGTAACGTAGAGAGAAGACACCGTGATCACGTGGGCGTTTAGTCCTTTGCGCAGTAAAGAAGCTCCCACGTATTCCACACCTCTCTACACTTTCCGACCGAGGAGTTTTGAGAGTCCCATCTGTGCATACATATCTTAGATGTAAAGACACGGGAACCGGCTGCAAGCATGTGTACGTCAACTGTTCTGACGATTTGCACTCGAAGAAAGCCACTGAGAGGTGGATATAGAAAACAAACAAACTGAGAGGCACAAAACACAGACAGTGACACAGAAGGTGGCTTACTAACAACTGTGTCTAAGCGTAACCATGTACCAACTTGCCCAACAAGCAACTCTCTTGGTCTGGACAATTGCGTATTCGTAATGGTGTTGAAGATAACTCCCTCCCCTTTCCTCCACCGCCTCTTCTACTTCGCATCTTCATCATCACCTTCTTCATCATCATCATCACCGTCAGCCTGGCTACGCCTAATACTGCAGGGCAAAGGCCTCTCCCATGTTCCGCCAATCAACCCGGTCCTGTGCTTTCTGCTGCCACGTTATACCTGCAAACTTCTTAATCTCATCTGCCCACCTAATTTTCTGTCTCCCCCTCATGCGTTTGCCTTCTCTTGAAATCCAGTCAGTTACCCCTAATGACCAGCGGTTATCCTGCCGACGTGCTACGTGCCCGGCCCATGTCCATTTCTTCTTCTTGATTTCAACTATGATTTCAACTATGTCTTTCATCACACGTCTGCAAAGAACCAACAAAACACGGCGTGCAATCAATATAATACAATATGCCTCGAAAACGACCGCCACGCTTCATTCACAGAAAAAGCTTCAGTCGGTGCCCGGAGAAGACCGTTCAGGGCTCGTTCATTTTCTTGTCTTCTACGCGATCTGCGTGAAGCGCGTGCTCGTATGAATAAGTGCGTGGTAAAATGGACGAGACAGCACACGGACGCATTCGAGCCGTATATGCCTACCCCCTTTCACCCCCTAACGCCTTTTCGGCCCGTCTTCCAGACGCTCACTCGCAGTGCGGTTCGGAATTTATTCATGACTCGCGAGGCTCCGGTGCACGCAAGCCTGATGATGGCGCTGCTCATATATGCAGCGAGGTGAGCGCCGCAGTTACTTCTTTATTTACGTCGATACGAATGAAGTAGCGGATGGCGTGTGCTGTACGGAAAGACAAAAGAAGTGCGTATAGAAGGAGGCCAACGTGAAGGCATTCCGCGCACTTTTTTTTTACTCGTCCCTATAAACACTATGACGACCTTCCTTCTCCGACGCACGCTAAGCGAAGAAAACATCGACGCATTCTTTTTCCCGCCATTTTCGTTCTTGCCTCGGGGACAACCCGAATATGCGAGGCACGTATTGAGCCATCGTCGTGCCGTCGACGACGTTCGTGCGGCATTTTGATTTGCAAATGGAACCGCGGATGGGACGACATCTGCTGCAACACGCCGTATCTCTCTCTATATATGTGTGTGTGTGAAGAACAGCCTTGATTTAAAACTCGCGCTCAGCTGACTCTCGAAGCCGCGTTCTCTCGCCCACTTCTTTCTTGCATTCATATTGGATCTGAATGAGTAATTAAACCTCATTAAAACTTGTTGTTGGGCTCGTTGGTGCTTGCTTCACGGAATAAGAAGACGCAGTACACCAAGGTGTATTGCGTTTTTTGGTGTACTGCGTCTTGTTATTTCGTGACGAAATTAAACGTGAGTTTTTGCCACTGTATTACAGGCCACGATATTTTTTTTTGTATTGTCGTTAATGTCGGACATCGGCATCTTGGGAAAAGAAATTAAGAAAAAGAAGTTCGTGAAACTTTGTTGTGGCCACCTCACTGAGCTAAAGAACGTTAAAGCTGTTTGTTGTGAGAAGTGTGGGAGCTACTAAGGGTGAAAGAAGTTGAGAAAGAAATATTGAATGAGATCTAGATATTGATATGAAACGTACTAGTACCGCAGAGTAATGTATTCAACAGATGTATTCAACGAGAAGAGGACAGCATTCAAAGGAAACCGGCCGTTCTTGGAAAGTTTCGTCTATAAGTGAAACCGTTTAGGAGCCATCAAGCGCACACGGTGCACCCAACGTGCCAAGTTTGCAGCCTTAATTGTAAACAGCGATTATTTTACAAGGGTCACGTCGCACTTATATTAAGATATATAAGCGCATGTGCTGTCACTTGCAAGTAAAGAGATAGAAAAGAAAGAAAAATAGTAATAGAATAACAAAATAAAAATAAGCATGCAGTAAATCAGTGACTGCTTTTACATTCTTCCGGAAAATGTTCCCGCCTCGATAACCACTGTCACTCTATTTCTATGTAACAATGTGATCAGCTTTTTGTACGCTTTATCATGGAAAGAAATCAGAGTGATGGCGCATCCTCACCAATCGTATGGTCTTAAACAAGCGTCGAAAAAAAAGAAGAAGAAAGGTATTCAACGGACTTTGGTACCTTCTGCGCGCAAATCACTGCCTCTTTCCTTCCCTGCCTGTTCCTAATTCACCCTTTTGTGAAGCCAAATGCACAAAAGCTTCGTATACGCAAATGATCTTTGCTACTGGCCATCCACCTTCGTTAATGAGATGTCCTGCAACATGCATGATTAGCTGAATGTTTCTCTTACGAACAGTGCTAAGGTAAAAAGGAACAGAAGGGAGGGCAAAGGACAGCTGAAGGGTAATCTGAAGGGAAAATCCGGTCCACTACCTGACACTGGGAACAGAGAATGATCATGACGATGACGATGAGGGGGGACGTTGAAAGATAGGACTTAGAGACAGAGAGAGAAACGGGAAGCGCGGACACCATCACAGTTGGTACGGGATTGCCGCAGACCGTCAATAGAACCCACAGGAGGTTGCAGTTAGGAATACGACGTACGGTCACATGGCACCGTATAGCTGTTACGTTTAATGCGGATGCCCAAACTATATCTTGTGCAAACAGGAACTCCTCTCCGGTACATAGCGCAGAGAAGAGCTGCAGTATCTCGCATTCGACAGGGGAGAGGAGGTCGGAAAGGCTTCGCTGACCAATCTCATCCATGGCCAGATCGATAAGGAAGGGTCCCGGGGCAGGAAAACGGAAGCCATACTGATACCCGTAGCGGCATCGCCGTGGATGATTGATGCAGTGCCCGAGGGAGACAGCTCAGGAACGCCTCCGTCATAACTAAAGGATGATTCTCGCGCGCCCGGACAGTTAGCGTCGGCATGCCCGCGCCCGGATCATGTACAGTAGACAAGCGAGGACTGGATGCCGCGCACGTCAATACGTGTACATCTCGTTTGTGATGCGCATAATGAATGAAGGACGTACCGGAGGACGTACAGTATGGTCCACTGCTAAGTGTAACGCTCAAATGAGCCCCTTCCATATTACTGGCAGCCTACAGCTGCAAGTGGATGTGGGAACATCGCTCGTGGACGGAACTATAGACTGTCAAAAGGAATCATACATGTCAACCAATAGTTGTATTGTACAAAAATCTAAGTCCATGCTTTTGCAAGAGAGCCAAATCTGCACATCCACAGCACACAAGTCTCCGCTTTAACAGTGGACCTGTCTATAGATCCGACAGCAAAAGTTTACCGGGGCATGAGCTCCACTGTAAATGGGTATTGATTCTCTGTTAGTTAATGACGCTTCGAATCTAGCGGGTAATTGTAGAGGTGCCCATAACTACTACAGGCTGGGAAATCTAATTCGAGGCTAATGCTCCCAGACAAAGCGGGGATATGCTTTTCTCAAGTTTCGTGTCCCACCCATTTTTGCTCTTGCGTGCACTATTTTTTATTACTTAATCCTGGTGTGCACTTTGTGTAGCTTGGTGTGGTGGGATCTGTTCGAAGGTTAGACCAGAATATGGACACTGGCCAGCAAGAATTTTACTGGAACGGAAAAAGATACCGTGAATGCACTCACCATCAGGGTCTAAATCCAAGTGATCTGTTAAAATTGAATCGGGTCTTGGAAAACATCCACGCACTGTTGCAGACGACAGCTCCATGCTTATGGAAAATGCATACTTATATATTTTCGAGAGATATTAGAGTCGAACTAGCACCTCTGTGTTTCGCAGCGCAACGCTTAGCAGCTGAGTGCACTTGCTTAAACGATCAACAAAGTTGCTTGTTGGGCGAGTTGCGTCTATACGTCGTTTGTCTCTTGTCTAGTGTATGCGCTAAACCCCATTATGGCTTAAACAGCACGACAACTGGCGTAATAAAGGGAAGTTGAACCCTCCCCCCCCTTCCCTCCGTAATTTTTCAATTTTACATGTGTACATTACACGCACACAAACAAACACCGACGAACATACATAAAAGCTAGTTGAACCCCCCCCCCCCCCCCCCTCCTCCATGAAAAAAATTTCTGGCTACGCTCCTGGGCGGGCAGTACTTAAATTTGCTCGTGAGCACATCTCTGTATCGTTTTCCTGAACACGTAGCATTTACGCAACCACAAAATGGTCTCCCGAAAGTTTCGCTATAGCCCTGCTTTTACTTCTAAGTGACGCACATGCTTGCCACCCGGTATATTGTTGAAATCAGAGCTAGAAAATGACATCAACTGAAATCAATCATCTTTTTTTTTCTTTGAGACCCTTCCGTCGAAGGAGGCTCTAACGAAACAGAACCCATATGCGTCGCGGTTAAAAACAGGCCTTGCATTAAGTGAGCGCCTTGGAGCTTACTATCGCATCTTGGATCTAATAAGGTTCAGCAGCACTCACTGTAGGAATGTCGCGACCACATGCTCTCAGCGGGCGATGCGGCCTTATCTAAGCGAAGCCGCGCGCTGAGTGACAGCATGGGCCCTGCTTTTCAAGTCCTCATTTGTTTACTGCGTTGCAGTTGCGTAACAGCAGGCCTGTTCGAGTGCTCGCCTCCGGATCTTCGCTTGGACGACCTCGATGCCGGCATCGGGTGTCGCTCTCGGTAAGTGCCGTGCAATGGCGCATGCGCGTAGGACTCGGGAAGGGAGATCGGGTTACGGTTCGGTGACACCCACAGTCGAGGAGATGCGGCATAAACAGGCGAGCACTTTTTTTTCTTTCGGAGATGCGCTGTGACAGCTGCGGCAAGAACGGCCTCTATAGGAGGCGGCTTTTATTAATGTCGCGACAAGGAACGCACTTTGTGATTGCTGATTGTTGCCACTGTTGCCGAGTTATTAAAGGACTGGGAACTGCCAACAGTGTCCGACCCACTCGATCAAACGACTGTCTAGTCCGCTTTGGTTCGGCGACGGCGGAAAAGCGCGCGGGCTGCCTTGAAAGATCGTATAGATTGGTAAGGCTTTTTTTTCTCAGCGCTCGCGGATTGCGCAATCCTGGTTTTAGAAAAGACCCCATGGGTCTCAAGACCTTTAACTCTGGGCTTTGTACTCATATTCCTTAATGTCTTGCAGAACTGTGGTTTCGTTGGGCTAGTTGGTAACGCATTTTTAAATGAGAAAAACAGCGCAAAAGTTGACGAAGCTCGAGCGAAGGAACACACAGGACCATAGGCGTGCGCACGGGGGGGGGGGGGGGCAAGGGGGCGAAAAGGGGGGGCGCAAAGCCAGCCCAATACATTGTAGGGGGGGCATAGGGGGGCGCGAAGTCCGCCCCTTACATTGACATAATAAGGAGGGGGGGGCGCTACGACGAACCTTCGCCCCCCCCCCCCCCCCCCTGAAGAGGAACCCTGCGCACTTATGCACAGGACAAACGCTAACAACTGAAGGTTTTATTGCTTCAACGCAATATAAAGGGAAAATGGCGGGAAACCAACGGCACGTCAAATTTCAAGCTTTTCTCACGACACACGTGGGCTAGAAGCTGTCAATCGAATACAAAGGTTATGGAGGCTATTGAAAGATTGCAATTTTTAATGTCATTTACAATTTACTGATTACAAACATTATTGTGCACTCGCGATTCCACGCAATAAATATTCCCAACATGAACTACGCTGAAGCAGCATCATATACCAAGCGAAAAAAATTACACCATCTCCCGCTAAAGGGATCCATATGTGTGGATACGAAGCAGCGGGGAGCCCGAAGCTGCGGGATCGCCACGTCGGCGCTCCCGTTTCGCGGCAGCGGCCCGAGCGCTCATCGCGGCGTTGCACAGGAGAGAGAATGAGGCGCGCGCGCTCCGTCATTTTCATACCGCGGAACTACCGTGGCGCCCCCAGCGGAGTATACAGCTGTCGCACCACCTGTCGTGCGAGCCGCTGTAGAGTAGAGGATTCTTAGAGAAGAGAAAGGGGGGGAGCGTAGGAGAGGAGAGGAGAAAGATGGGGAGGGGACGCGCATGCGCTGTGGGGGGTGTGGGACGCGGAAGGCGGGAAGGAGGGACGGAGAAAGCCCTCGCTATAAGCTGCTTCGCAGCTAAGATTATTCGGAGTACTGCTGTGAAGATGGCAGGCTGCGGCTGCACGTCCTGCGGCAGCTGCCTCACATCGTTTTCGCGCCCATTCGCGCTTCTGTGCGCGTTGGAGCTGCTTCATTTTCGTGCTATTCTTCCTTCGAGCGAACGACACCCGTCCGTCTCATGGCGAGTCCAAAGGGCAACTGCCTGACCACTGCGATAGCCCGATCTCTACGTCCACGAGGCAAAGAGGCTCAACGATTGGTGGCAAATGCCGCCGCCGAGTATCGCGACATTTGCGAAGGAGACATTGGCGGTAGCGAGGAGGCGAGGGGGCAACTGTCGAGAGGAAAGAGTGGGCGAGGAGAACCTGCGGAGAGGGGCGCCGAAAATTATACTGTTCTATGCGTCTCTTGCCTACGGACGCGATCCGCCAGAACGTAGCCATATGCAACGTCCCCTGCAGAAATAAGAAACACGACTGATGAACATGAAACACAAAGGGATAAAGCAGATAGAATGGCGCACAGGGTTGTAAGTCTCAGAATAAGACAATTACAGGCATAGTAAAACACGCAAGCAGTGAGTTAACGTATCACCTGTTGTCAGTCACGATTAACAGCGGCAGCCATAATATGCAAAAAAAAAGACATTTTGACGACCAACTGCATCCTTTTATTGATCTGTTGCTTGCGTGCCTCGTTCGAGCCTCTCCTACACGAGCACGTGTCCTTTCCTTCCTTTCTATTATTTTTTTTCCCCTGCACCTCACCTCTTCGTGTTCGTGAGCTAACGGAGCGCGCGTCTGGTGTGTATTGATCGTGAGAGCCGATGCACTCAAACGCACCTGCTATGCGATGTCGGGCTAGGAGGTTCTGCTACTACGTATAAAAAAAGTCCTTTCTGTTGATAGCACGGAACAACAACCAAATAAGGAACACAAACGGAAGTGAACATCTATCTATCTATCTATCTATCTATCTATCTATCTATCTATCTATCTATCTATCTATCTATCTGTCTGTCTGTCTGTCTGTCTGTCTGTCTGTCTGTCTGTCTATCTATCTATCTATCTATCTATCTGTCTGTCTGTCTGTCTGTCTGTCTGTCTGTCTGTCTGTCTGTCTGTCTGTCTGTCTGTCTATCTATCTATCTATCTATCTATCTATCTATCTATCTATCTATCTATCTATCTATCTATCTATCTATCTATCTATCTATCTATCTGACGCTGACACACCGTTAGAACCTTCGAGCCTCCTTTTCGTTGCTGTAATTAGTGGCATGCGTCCACCTCTACGGGACGGTATGTCATTGCAATTAACGACTGAAATATCAGTGACTGCACCCTGCAGGGCTGAGTTCAACGCCACCTAGAAATAAAACTGCTGAGTTCATAGATTCAGCATTCGAATAAAGTGCACGGGCATTTCGATATAGGCAGTTTCAGCAATTATGTAATAACGACACACTTAACAGTTCATTGTAGATTAGCCTACGTTACACTGCTTTTTAATGGGCTGTCATCATTTGTATCAAAGTGGGAAACAAGTGCATGAGTGTGCGAAGTTTACCGTATCTACCCCTGTAATACCAGCATTGTTGGCTTGTATTGGACACGAAGACAATGAAAGACAATTAAATGTAATGCTAGCGCATTTCTAACTTACTGCTAAATTACTACCACATTTTGAGAATACGGGTTATCACGTTTCACAGATTATACGTGCTCTTCCTTCGACAATCCGGCTGATTCATTTCCACCTTCTGTACGGATATAATCGGCAGATATTGGATTACAACATGGCGCTTATTTTTTTTCCATCGGAAGTAAGCCTCGCGTTTCCGCCGGCTCTCCCCTAATTCCGTAATTAACCGACCGCAGTAAGCATGGCGGGGCGAACGATAAAGCTCCATCCGCGAAGCGTCCGGTAGGGAAGGAAGGAAGTGCGTCCAGTTATGGTGACGTCAGAGAAAAAAATTGGGGTATGAAGAAAAAAAGCCGACGTCGTGCCCCAAACGTGCTGCCTCCACGGAGCACGCCCGTGCCCCCCCCCCCCCCACCCCGCAGGGGGGGGGGAGGGGGGGGGGCATCGCGCGCATCGTGCCGAGGAGCGGAGTCGTTCATTTCCTCCCGGTCGAGCCGCCTCTTGCCATTACTGCAGTCGTCTATCTTCCGCGGGCCGTTCCTTCCGGTCCCGCCGCCGCCGTGGCACTGTGTACACATTGGCCGGAACGCACGCACGCACAAAGGGAGTGTGCGCGCGCGAAGGCTGAGCTGCGAGGGGAGTGTAGAAAGAGAGCGAGCTCACTGCTAGCTAGCGTATCGATCCGAACTCGCCGTTTGCTTCAGACAGTCTCGGAGGAACGCGTTCCGTGGCGCACACACACACATGCAGGCACCTTCCCTGCAGTGCCTGCCCCCGTTGTTGGGGCAGCGGGCAACGAACGACCGGCCAGCACGGTGCTGTGTGGACCAGCCGTTTCCTTCGCGAGGAATGTGGAGGAGGACGAGGCTTCTGTTATCGCTTTGTTTTTCTTTTTCATCTTCCGCATCATCGTCGTCATCTTGCTGCTCTTCCTTTGTAGCTCCCGCTCCTCCCTTTTTCCTCCCGCTCACAGAAAGATGGGATCGACCCCGGTGACCCGTTTGCCTTCTCTTCGCGTGTCCTCCCTTTTCACGTACCGTCCTCGTTTCCCCCCCTCTTCGTACTTCGCGACGATTGTTCGAGTAATCGAAAGAAAAAAAGAATTGGGAAAGGGGGGATTTCATGGTGTTACGCCTGTTCCATCATGGCGGCGAGGACCGATTCTCCTGAACGTGTTCTTTCTTTCTTTTTTTTTTGAAACTTTGGGTCCTGATAGAAAATTTTAACCTCAGCAAACCACGAGAATTACAGCCAAGACTACTGCGGACTGCATAGTTTCGACTTCGCTTCTAGTTAAACTAAACCATCGCTTCTAGTTTAGTAAGGCCGGTGAGTGCGGCGTCTAAGGAATGCCTTACCTTATCTGCAACCACTGTGATAGCTACGAACTTTCACCGCAAGTTGGCTACTATTTGAACGTGGACTGCAGTCTCCCCACTATAAAGAAATAATTCCAGTAGTTGTTGTTGTTGTTGTCTGTTGTCGTGGTCATCGTTGTTGTTGTTGTTTGTCGTTGTTGTTGTTGTTTGTCGTTGTTGTTGTCGTCGTCGTCGTCGTTGTTGTTGTCATTGTTGTTGTTGTCGTTGTTCTTGTCGTTGTTGTTGTTGTAAATAAGCTACTGATGTAGCGGTGCAACCTACGCCTTCTAGGAGTCAATGAACTCCGTTAATGATAGCGCAAAGACTAGAAATGGGAAAATAGAACACTCAGTTACTCCCGCAAAAGAGTAAATGGTACTCTCTTTTTATTCAAGTAATCTATTCACCTGGAGCCGAATTCACGAGACGTATCGTTAGCGCTTCCTGTTATCTATTGGCCGGATGTGTTCACTAATGACATCCACGGATACGACTGGTAAAAATTTTCTTTTACGAACATCTCTAGCGTAAAAAAGCTTTTGTGAATACGGTTCCCTCGGCCACTAAATCCGGCAAATTTCTTTTCCAGCGTACGCCTTGCGTCGCGGACCTTAATTGCGCATAACCTCCTATTTGCAAAGCCGGGAATGAGTTAGTACATCATTCGTTTCATATATGATAAAAACGGCTTTATCGATAAAGAACACGCAGATAGTCTAACGTCAGAGTCGTTCTTTTTTTCCTCTCTCATAGCTATGCGAAGGAAGACAAACGAAAAGATTAATCGATACATTTAGAAGCCATTGCTGCTGGAGCAAATTGTCCGGCGCCGACTTGAGAACACATCGAGCGAAGTAATTAGGCGTCACGACGAGAAGAAATGTTCTTAATGTTCCTCCCGGGTTCGCCTTTGTTTTTCGACTTCGTCTTAGACTATGCCTCGGCGTTAATATTTTCAGGCAAGGAAAGAAGTGGAAACGAACAAAACTATAAACCAAGTCCCGACTTTGAAAAGCTCTTTCTTGACGCTCTGCGGCGTATTAATAATTTGGGGGGTAAGGTGTGAAGAAAAGAAGGGAAAGCAAGGATAAATAAAGAAGAAATTGTCGAGTCTGACTTTCGAAGCTGCGACGAAGCGAAAAAACGTACGAAAAGCCGGATAAGGAGATGAGAATGAAGACCGCTGGAAAAACCGAGTGCGTGGACCGTGCCTCTAAAGAAGTTCATTTCACAGGCTTTGCCTCCTTCTTTTTCTTTTTTTCTTTTATTTCTTTCTCGGCGATATCGCCAGTGCTCCGGGAAAAATATGCCTCGCGGTCTCAGCGTTCACTGGAGAGTAATGATGCCCGGCGCTTCGGCTGCCTGCGTGATTATTTCTTTTTACGAGCTCGCCACTGGCGCCATAATAATTGAAGCGGCAACGAATCGCACGCTTTCTTTCCTTTAAACGGATTTCCCTTTGTTCGCTCCATCTTTCCTGTTTGCATTTTCGCCGGGCGCTCTCCCCGATAATACGCCTTTACCGATAATACGATTACCTGGCGTAAGGCTTTACGAGCAGTTCTCCACAGCGTAAGAACGTTTGTGCGAATACGGTTTCAAAGCGGCTACTATGCAACGATTCATTTTGATTTGTTACATTCCTTTTTCATCAGCCATTTGCAATGCATGATCGATAGTAGTGATAACTTGCGTGGAGTGTCACTCGGAACGCTGACGAAAGGCTAAAAAGAATGGTACTGAAACAAAATTCTTGCAACATCCTGACACAGGTTAGCAAATGTCGTCTAAAAAAGATAACAGCGCCCGCCTGCTTAGATCGAAGAGATTGCTACGACTGAGAGATATCCAACGGTAGATCAATACTTCTCTTTCGTAATGAATGTAGTGAAAGAATGAAAGAATCCGTGCATGCATAAGGATTTCGCAGTTATATTTCTCTGTGTGTCCGTTCTCCCCCCCCCCTCCCCTCATTTAGTACAGTGTAGCAAAGAACGTGCCTTTTTTGTTAACGTCCGTAGTTTTTCTGTGCTTTTCTTTCTCTCTTTTGGTATTTACACTTTACAGCAATCGACAATCATGGAATGGTGTACGTAAGCATCATGCGGACTTAAAAAGCGTGGGCATGCTAAACAGCAGACAACGTTAAAGCGGTACGCAAGCACCTTGCGTACTCCGCACGCGCTGTGCTTGAAAGGGCGGTCGCACTTAATAGCAGACTACGTCGAGCACCCTTACGTACACGTTTAACATACACATCAAAATAGAGCATGCAAATATCTCGCGTGCGGCATAACGGAAAGAGCAATCCTTTTGTCGACGCGAAAGCGCATCCCTGAAACCGGCACCGTTCCACGGCGTGCACTGAGAACCCAAGAACAAAAATGAACAAAGAAAAAAAGAAAAATGTCGAGAGATGCGGAAGACGGGGAAAGGCGTCGTTCCGTTGCCCTTTTTTCGCGCCCCATCCCCTCTAGTCTCTCTTGGTGGGGATGCTTCCCTGCAGGGCGGACAAAAGGGAAGCGGACTGACGAAGAATGCCCGGCGCCTTTCCCGCCAGCCAGAGCGCCATATCGCATTTTCCCGAATTCAAGCCCCGTCGCGCTATAGTGTAGTGCCCGTATCCATGGCTTCTCCTCCAAACGGTATTGTTAGGGCTAATTGGCTTACGAACATTTCTAAAGGGTTCGAACGTATAAGTACTACACGACGGGATTTCGTATAAGAGCGGCTGAAACACACGGGAAAGCGAGGTAACACAAGCGCTGTCGTCTGTGTTCTTTCTTTCTTTCTTTTCTTTCTTTCTTTCTTTCTTTCTTTCTTTCTTTCTTTCTTTCCTTCTTTCTTTTGTCGCGCGTATAACTGCGCTTTGTGTCCCGAGCCAGGTCAGTGGCATTTTACCTGACAGTGTTTACTACTACCATAATATATAGCAGTGATAAAAGAAATGCTAAATAGTTGCTATCATGATGCTAAACATGGTGACATCTACAGAGCTCAGCATGAAATACTGCATTACTCACGGGCGGAGCCATCTCTGAATCTCTCCAACGGCGTCTAACAAACGTTCTTCTTGCACGCATTTACAATTTTATGTTGTGTTGCGCAAGAACCATTATACACACTCGTTTGGGGCATTACAAACACAGAAATATGGATTATCTTTGATTTGAAAAAGTAGCTTAAGTCGGTTACCACGATTTATAACAATGACCAACGTGAGAAAAGCGTAACAATTTGTGGAACACTGATTGATGGACGAGTGCCTCCTTAAGTGATCTTCGATTTCTCTCTGTCTACCAATAAATACCCCCAGTGGCTTGCTTAACCTCATGGCACCACTTATCCTGCACCATCACCGACTACGTTTCGGTTGCGCTGGGGAGCTCTTTCTGTTGTCCCAGTGAACCATCGGTTACCTGCTGTGTGCGTTAAATGACTTGCCCGACACTACGTACTCCGTCCGCTTCATCTCAACTAGAACATGATCTGACCTCTTTCAGTTCTGTTTTAATTGGCCCACTGTAAAGAGGTTCATATAAGCACGGCTACACCACATAACGCCTGTGATGAGCAGCTGTGCCGCTATATACGAAGTAATGTGCTAGTCCGTATACTGTGGGTAGAACTTCGACAGTAATGTGTGCGTGTGAACGTCGTATTACAAAGTGAACCGCCGCAAGCGAACTGTCAGTAACCATGCTATTTTATTTATTTGTCTCAGTTTGCTATCGATGTTTTTCTGTAATACCTCTTTCATCTCTAAGCCATGTCACTGTCATTGTGTTCTTCAACCTTAACTTTTTTATCTTTTAAAGGTATACAATGTATCCCTGAACCTTGTCCACCTACACTCTGTAAAAATGCAGATCAGTATTCTCGACCTAATCAAACTGCACAATGCTTAGCAGTGGCTTTAGGGCTGGCTCGCTGAATGATCACTCGTGTCGGGTAAAGGATGGTAAATGTTAGCTAGCGTCGGCTTACATCTGTTATCCAATTTTAAAACAGCAACATCGTCTTGATTCAACCTCGATCCAATGATTAATTTCTTCACCTAACGCACAGCACAAGAAAGGACGGGGATGACAACGGACCTAGACAAACAGTCCGTTCTCACCCCTCCCTTGTCTTGTGCGCTATATGCTGACACGGAACACCAACATGCCCAAACATAAAATTGTCCTCCCAAATTTCTTCAGCTCCATCCCTCGCCGCGTGGTCCTTACAGCTTCTCACTTTGTTACCCTCCACGTTGACGCTCAAGAGGCATATACGCACGATAATGCACGACATCGTAGTCGGGTTTCGCTAAAAGGAGACGGAAGTGCCGGGGCGTCTCTTGAGCGCTGCCGACGCCTGGAACGACACAGCTGCCACCACGAGCTCACCCCCTCCCCCCTCCTTCTCCTTTCTCCTCCACCACTTTGAGTCTCGCGTCAGTGGCAGAGATAAAAAGGCAGCGCCAGCCATAGCGCCTGCACCGCATTGCACGCGCTAGCGGATCCCCTCCATCCACGGGCTTTTATAAGTCTGGCGTTCTCCTCTCGGCAAGGGGAGCATGCTCCAAGCCCGCTCCAGGAAAAAAGGCCTTAGCGTTGTGGAACGTCGTGCGCGCGGCTGGCGAAGCCCTCGTGCGGAGGCAGCCCATCGATCGCGAGGCGGGCGCGCCAAGTGCACCGCACGCCGTGCCGGCTAGAACCCCGGTCCTGGGGAGATCTGGGCACCCCCCGCCCCCCCCTCCCCTTCTGCCTTCATTTTTCCTCCGTGCGTTCCTCCTTACCTCCCTTCCATTCCTTTTCTTCCTCTTCTGAGCTTGGGCGTGGCCCCGAGTTTGGGAAGAGAACGCGCTGCTCGAGGCGTGGGTCTCGAAGCGCACTTCGCATGAGAGTCCCCGACGTCTTTGGCCGTATAATTATGCGTCTGAGAGACTGTCGAGCACGAAGTGCAGGAGGATATTGTAACTGGCGTATATTTCGATCACGAGGATGGCTTGGTGGCTAGTTGGTATTGCATCTTAGAAATGTTACAGCGCGCACAGACGGCGACAAAGTGAAGAAGAAACGAGCGTTGTGTCTTGTTTGGTCTTCACGTTGTCACCGTTTGTGTTCGCTGTAACATTTCTAAGTATATTGTGAGAGAGAAAGAGAGAAAAGGAGGAGGGCAAATGATAAGGCCCGTTGTACACAAGGCAAACGTTGACGGTACGGTAATTGCAGGAAAGGACTAACTGGGAATGGTGGGTGGCAATACCCCGTGCGTTGCGCACAAGCTATTCGTTCATGTTGTTTATATATCTAGTTCATGCAGAAACTGTGGCTCCCGCGATAGAACGTGTAGCCACCACAAAACAAAGATACATGCTCGCTCTCGAATTTCCGCATGGGTTGTCATTTTCGAAGACTAGGCTCCATGATAAAGTTATTAGAAGCTGTCGCAAATGTTATGAGAGAGAGAAGCTGAAATTTGCACGCGAGCCTTTTGTTAACTGGATGGTGACAGAACGTGCACACACATCCACCGAAACAATGCCAGTGTAGGTGAAGGAACTGTTGAGAAAATCCCATCAATATCCTTCCAGCAGATGTATGGTTGCGGCATGCTCTCCAGTAGTCCTAAGACAACGATAAAGGTCGAGACGAGACACATTTCGCCTAAGCTCTGCATTTTAAATATCACGACATTGTCGCAGTTACATCCGCACACGAGCTCGTACGCACACCGTGCCACTAAAGATGTTCCAAGAGGTCAACCTTGCAAAGACAGAAAGTCTGAGATGTAACATTCGGTCGTAAATCCCGAAAACAACGTTGTTTACGTTGCTGCCATAGTGTGTTGCGTTCGGGCGGAGGCAATTGAACTCCTCCTCATCATTGTAAATCTATTTTATTGTGCACTTCAGGAGAAAGACCTTTCGCGAAGACTCCTCACAGAGTTATAGCTGCTCAAGTGGACACCCTCTGAGTTGAACCTTCACATCTCGAAGATCGATCGTGGGTAACTACAACAATTTTCGCTCGCTCGCTCTTACGGGAAGCGTCAACACCCATACTCAGCCTATACATTAAAATTAAGGGTGGGTGCGGGCTGGCGGGGGGCGGAGTCAGGAAATCCAGACTTTCCCTGATGTATCCACTTATGAATATAGAATAGTTTTCGAATATCGAACAGCCGTTTTCACAATTATCGTACAATCACGCTCACTACACTGTGCTGAAATTATGCTAATTACTATGCCAACTGATTCCCGTCATCAGCTGCGGTTCCCCAGTGCTTTACAAGCCATGGACCTCCTTGGGATAAATTCCGTCGCTAAAGAGTGAATGAAGACTTACCTTGGACGAGCAGCTGGCTAGAGTAGGCGTCGTTTCCCTGGAGGTTCTTGAGCGCGCACGTGTAGTTGCCGTTGTGCGCGACGCCCACGTTGGACACCTCGAGCACGGAGAAGTCGTCGAAGGTCTTGATGCTCACGTGGTGCGCGCCGTCGCTCAGGCGCTGTCCGTCGCGTAGCCACTGGAAGCTCAGCGGCGTGGCACCCGACGCGGCCGAGCACACGACGCGCACTTTCTCGCCTCGAAGCACCGTCTTTGGAAAGTGGAACGGCTGCACCTTCGGCTCGCCTGCGAATAATAGTAAACAGGAAAACAGAGTTGGTCACGAGAACAGAACGAGTGGGTCATATAAACAAACAAAAATGCGTATTCGACGTGAATGTTAAAGCGCGATTCTAGCTAGCAGACAATCAGAAGGAACCCGCATTTTAGACTTACATTGGGAACAGCATCACCACTTTCATCAGAGGTTGTATGTACAACCATGGTTATAATCGCAACTTCATGATATTCAGAGTCATTGCGTGTTTCAGTGGCAATAACGAGGAAACACTGTGAGGCGCTATCACAGCTTAAGCAGAGTATGGCTTTGCAGTATCTGTTGGGACGCTATATACAGAGAGGGAGATGAAGGTTAAGTGAAAGGCAAGGAGGTTAACCACAAGATAACTGTCCGGTTTGCTACCCTGCATTAGGTAAGGGTAAAGCGGGGACACAGAGAGGTAAAGAGAAAAGAAAGTGATATATGTATGTACACGCAGTACATGCGGCAGAAATGCATGCATGTTCCGTATCATTGCCGGGATGAAAAATCGTTCAACAAAGGGTGTCGATGGAGCGAAAGTTTCAAACAGTTGTCTAACATTGTCTGCAGCGACACCACCTGAGGATTATTCATCTCTTCAAGCTTCCATCTTGATCTTCTGCTACGTCATTACCAGGTTACACCACGATATAATAAACGAATGTAGTCAGGTAGGCATGGTAGTCATCTTTTGATGGTCGTTTTTGGGGCGCAGTTATATGCTTGGTTTCTCTTCTTTCCTGAGCATGCATGCGTGTGTGTGTGTGAGTGCGTGAGTCCGCGTGTGTAAGGCGATAGCAGGGGGGGGGGGGGGGTGGCATGACATGTGCACGCGGAGAACGGCTTTGCGAGCATATTCTTTTCATTTGCTTGTACATTCACATTTTTCGTATTTTGTAATGTCCACTACCTAAATATCTTCGCTGAGTATGACCTATCTCAAGGAGCGCCACCACTTCATAAACAGCAGCATCATCAAACCAGTATATTCATGGTCTCTCGAAATCTTATCAGCCACTGCTGTGACATGCCGGCCTTACGTCACTACAACCGAGTTTGATAGGGCACGAGGAATCCCCTGGACGACAACCAAGGATGCGCATGTCCAGGGGATTATTCGAGCCCGTCAAACACAGTTGCAAGTAGAGCGTCTTTTCTGTCGGTCCCGTGTCCCTTTCTTCGGTAGTTTTTCATCGACAAATCTTTCGCTCTTGATCTTAGAAACGTCGAACCCAACAGCCCACTGGCTCACGCTTCAAACGTCACTACTTGAACTCACAATCGTGAAGGTGAGGGTCGGAAACGCGCTGTCAGCCACTCCACTGTGACACACGTCACCTTCTGTACCGACTTCATTAGTTTAAAATCCAGCGCATACGGAAAAGTGGAGCTAGCGATATAGCGCTCGCGCCGTCTTCCATGAAGACCTTACAATATATCGGCTTGCGCGTATTATATACTTCCATACAAATAGCGTTGCTAGAGAAGAGAAAAGAGAAAGAAAAAAGAATGAAACAAAGTAATCCTGTCACGAGACCAGCGCATTCCGCCTCGCAGCGCAGCATCGATTTTACGGGCAGCGAAAATGTATTCTACTTTTGAAATGAGATCCTCGTCTTTTTTTTTCCTAGAAAGGGCTACAGGGGCCATTGTGCAGCAGCCTGGTATCTGAGCCCGATGCGGCTCTAGTAGCCTAATCTTCGACTCTCGGGGCCCGTTTCCATGGAAACAAAGAAGTGGTCTCGCGAGGGTGGCTGAGAGCTTCGTTTCATTGTTGTGCGTTTGTCTTATAACGTCCACGATGTTCCTTATATACAAAAGCGCGCAGCACAGCTGAGTGCGCGAAACGGCGGCCAGGGAAAGTATAGCGACGGCGAGCCCATGCCGCAGGCTGAAAGCATAAACGCAAAAAAGAGACCAAAAAAATATTTTTTCATTCTTTTTTTTTGTGCGATTGAGTTTGCTGCGAGCGGAGCCTTTTAGAATTTCAAGCCTGTATTATGTCGGGGGGCAGTCGCACTTTTTTTTCGAACGCGAATAGCTCAAGGAATGAGATAACAGCAAAGAGAATTTAGACAGACAGACAGACAGACAGACAGACAGACAGACAGACAGACAGACAGACAGACAGACAGACAGACAGACAGACAGACAGATAGACAGATAGATAGATAGATAGATAGATAGATAGATAGATAGATAGATAGATAGATAGATAGATAGATAGATAGATAGATAGATAGATAGATAGATAGATAGATAGATAGATAAAAGGCTTCAAGATACCGAATAGACATGGA